>SCLG01000098.1:343571-368609 GCA_004367875.1 Oikopleura albicans | reverse complement strand
TAGTAAATAGAATAAACTTGGACTCACTTTTGCTCGGCGTCGCCTTTGTATGCCTCCATGCGAACTTTGTTGTTTTTACACTCTGATAATCGCTCCTTTAAATCGCCTAATTTTTCTCGTATACGAACTTGGGGCGTTCGTTTATCTACACGGGCAAATCCCATGTTCTGAAAATTCAAATTATTTTTTGAGAATTTTTTTCAAAACTTTGAAAATTACCTCCAAATCATCCAAATTCTGTCCGACGGTTGAACCACGGATGAGGTTAGTCTCCCACCTAATTAAAATTTAATTGTACACGTTGTAAAGAGAACGCAAAATTGCCTTAAGATAACATTTTTAGAACAATCCCATTTTATGCTATGAAAAACGGGTTTTGGGCATTATATAGAAAAAGTTTAAGTGTTTAACTTGTGTACCAAAGTTTCCGAGTTCGAGTCCCAACCCAACCCATTCTTTTTTTCAGTTTGTATACCATACGACAGTTTTAAGTTCACATAAAAAGTGAGTTACCTTCGAACTCCTTCATCATCTTTTTCTCGTCCTTGATCAATGTCATCATTAACAAAGACCTTCGTGTTAACTTCCATCTTGATAATCTGCTCTTCGTCGGGGTCGGAACCCGTATCGTCAATGCGCCGACCCGGAATATTGCTCATTTTTTTATTTCCATTAAGCGGCACATACGAATCGCCATTCGTCGCCTTTCGACGCGCTTCTTCGCGTTTTTTACGCGCCGCGTGAATTGCATTTGCATCCGGAATGGTACTTGAGGCCATTTTATCCAGGACCTTTTCGCGAAATGAGGTTTTACCAGACAAGTCTTTTTCTTTCATTTTATCCAGATCGTCGCCATTGACTATGATAGGCTGATTCTCGCTAAAAAATAGTAAGTTTACTTATTGTAACTGTTTTTTGTAACTGTCGGACGATTGCCAAAAACTTGAGTTGAAGCAATTGCCAAAAAATGAACACAAAAAAAATCTTACTTACGTTGGAATGGAATTTTGATTAACTCGCAGATTGTTGAGTTCAGCACTCGAATAATTGGCCGATCCCCAATAGCTGCCTTTATTTTCCTTCCGTTCCTCTTCGACCTCGGCGCGTATTTTCGCCGCAATTTTCTTCGATCGTGAGCTCTTTTTGATTTTGAACTCATTGCTCTCACTGTCGTCGACCTCGTCGCCAAAGCTGAGGCCCGTCGTTTTCTTTTTCGATTTTTTCTTATGGTTGTTTGAAAATTAGCGCAAAACGAAATTGAAATGAAAATTTGGGACCAGTTATGACCTCATTTTTTCAAGTCAAAATATTAAGCAAAAAAATTGAAAAGAATTTTTAATGGGAAATACCGGAAATAATTTAAGTACGGGATTAATTGGTTATAACTTAGGTCCTAAGCGGAGATTATTTTAATTCAAAATTTTAAATGGGGTCAAACATGTAATTTGACCCAAAAGTGTGTCAAATCGGGCCATGTGACGACCAATTGGCGTAATATGACCCCAAAACGTGTCAAATTACAAATTGGTCAATTTCAAATTCCATTTTAACGGAGAATAAATCTGCGTAATTTCGATTTCAACGTTGATTATGCTAATTTTCAAACAACCTTTGATTTATCTTTTTTCGGTTTGATGACCGGCCGTTCGGTCTCGGTATCGTCAATTTCCATATCGTCTTCTTCGGTCGTGAACTGTCGCACACGTTGAACGCGATGTTTCTTTGGATTAAACATTCTAGAGAAATATAATTGTTTTGGATATTAACAAAGTGAAAAAATATAATTATATTCATATAAAAGTAAACTAAAGTTGGATCACTTGGGAAATGTGCCAAATACTCAATAAAACTGTATTTTTGATACGCAAATCATAATCATATGAAAGTCATAAGAAATTAATAACGTCTTACATTATTATTTATAATCTATTAAAATTATAAGGCTTTTATGAAGAATGGAGAATCGGCGAAATTTGACGTCTAGCTAACTTTTGTTCATGTTCAGGTGAAATTTGCCTTCAAAAGTTCGGCGTATTTACCTTTCTTCATAAATTATTCACTTTCTCCCAAGTATTGTCTTAACAATTTTCCCAAGCGAAATCATAACAAAATGTACAATAAACAACTGTAACTAAAAATCACATCCTAATTGCGTCCACATCCGATGTCTGAGCATTTTCGGCTTTCGTTTCCATAAACTTTTCGAACATAGCATTTTCGCGCTTTGTTGCTTCCGCGTTTAGCGCGTAAATGACTTCTCGTTGATACTCATATTGCTAAATGTGTTATTTAAAAAACTTGTTTTTATTCGGTTAATAATACCCGTTGCTTGCTGGGATCTGAGAATAATTGCCCGGTTACGACTGGTGGTTGGGAAATCTGTTGTTTTGAAGCACGCTTTTTCAACGACCGAGTTTGACCTCTCAATTCCGGCAACTTTTGCATCTTAACTCAGAAACCCGGTTACTGTCAAAATAGATTTGAATATTTTTGTAATAATCAGTTGACAAAATTAAGTTGACAAATTAAGTTGAATATATTTTTGAGCTTAAAGTATACACGGGGTGTTGGAGCTATACCCTTAGCTCGCCAAGATTATTTTTACAAAATATTTAACTAAATATTTTACTTTTGGCGTTTTTTCGCATAATTACTTTTTCGCGCTTTTTTCGCGGAATATACAATGTGGTGTTCCCGACAGAATCCCACATTTGAATGTAGGATTCTGATCGGAATCCCACATTCAAATGATGGATTCCGAAAGAATCCCACATCACGATGGGATTAGTTTTTGTAACGTTAAATACATATTATCACATAATTGTTAACATATNGCACGCTTTTTCAACGACCGAGTTTGACCTCTCAATTCCGGCAACTTTTGCATCTTAACTCAGAAACCCGGTTATTGTCAAAATAGATTTGAATATTTTTGTACAGGGGGGTCTGGTTATAAGGTCAAGCCCGAAAAAAAATGACTTGACCTTAATGCACTTCAAAAAAAATGACTTGACCTTATTACCATTTAAAAAAAAATTAAAAAAAAAACAGACCCCCCTGTAATAATCAGTTGACAAAATTAAGTTCACAAATTAAGTTAAATATATTTTTGAGCTTAAAGTATACACGGGGTATTGGAGCTATACCCTTAGCTCGCCAAGATTATTTTTACAAAATAGTTAACTAAATATCTTACTTTTAGCGTTTTTTTTCGCAAAATATAAAGTGTATGTTTCTCGCGGAACATGCAATTTATATTCCACGAACAAACGCCAAAAGTAAAATTATGCTAAAATATGCCATTGTATATTCCGACAGAATATTACAATTGAGATTACTAGTCGCAATATACAATAGCATGTTTACCTACAGAATCTGAATTTCAGATTCAAAGATAGTAAAGGAATAAAACAAATATAATATGGCGCATATTGTAAAATGTATTTAACCAAATTGTTTTGACTCAAAACAAGATATGATTAGTAAGCAAAAAGTTTTTAAACCAATATTATTTTGCGAATATTATTTTTATATTCCGTGATTAAATTCCTGAATATAAAATAAAAATAAAAACTGGAATACAAAATATTAGCTCCATTTTTTTTTTAATTTTTCATTGTAACAAAAAGTAACCCGATTAAAGACATTTTTTTCAGATTTGCTCCGGAAACGTTTTCTGAGAAAAAACCCCGGTACCTTATTGTATGTCAAGCATAGTAAATTTCAAAGGCACAACATTGGAGATAATTATTTATTAGATAATTCTATGTAGCATGTCATTAAATAATTTTGAACTACTGAAACGATGATTGTAACCATGTTCTCTCTCCATTTTGTATAAATAATTCGCTGATTAAATAGTATGTGCTTGGTCTCTAGTTATAATGTATTAGTTTGGTTTGTCCGAACTTTATTTAAATGTCTGAGAAAATTTTATAATCTTATACTGTATGTCCAGGTGACTTACTATTTTTATTTAAAACCATAAAAAATAACACTTAACTGGACATACCGTATACAGTGTATTGGAAATCGAACTTAATCAAATCCCAAAAAGTGTTAACCTAATGAAACCTTGTTAACATAACGGGTCAGGTGCTGTATAGTATACACTGTATACTATAATACCTAACCCGTTATGTTAACAAAATTCCATTAGGTTAACACTTTTTGGGATTTGATTAACTTCGATTTCCAATTATTTTACCAAATGCCCTACCCCATTATGTTAACAAAATAACATTATGTTAACAGTTTGAAAGGTTTGATGGTGTTAACATAACGGGTTAGGTGGTGTATATTGTATATATAAAAATATTGTATAAGCTAAATTCACAAATAGGACCAAAATTATACACTACTATTCAGAATTAAAAAAAATAATAATAGCAAGCAGCGAATTAGTAAAATAAATTAACGAAAGTTAATCGTAAAACTTTTTTAAACGTTTTGACGAATTAGCTTGATAGGAATATATAGCGAGATTTAAACATTTGTGGTTGAAGCCGTTTCGACAAAAACAAAATAGATTGAGGTTAATTTAGTTTGTGAAAACCATTTAACTTCACCGGGGAACAAGTACAATGGATGGAAACGAGAGAACTTACATCATTTTTGTCCTGATCAAATAGTCCGCTTTAAGGTGGACCAAGATGGGATGTAAGCTAAAATTTGGCGAAAATAAAACTATTATCAAAAAATATATATGAGACAGGGAATAGCGTTTATAAATGCAACATATTTGCATACAAAACAAAAAAAAAACTATAAAAGAGACTTGACTTTATAACAAAAACAAGATTAACACATGATTTTATAAAAATAAAATCACAAACAAAAACATAATTTTACAGAACATTTACCAAATGACATGATTACATGGAAAAAATCACGAAGAGACATGAGTTGTAAAAAAATCACATAAACTCAAGATTTGTTAAACTGTCAAATTTTTTTGTCAAAAAAAGAAGACTAAAAAAGACGTTAACAAATAGTATGGCTTCTTTATGTGTAAAATCATGTCTTTTTTACTAAGAACATGATTTTTCACACAAAGAAGCCATACTATTTGTTAAAGTCTTTTTAGTCTTTTTTTGACAAAAATCATGTTGTCTGTTTTTCCTTTAAAATCATGCCTGTTCATGACTTTTTTTAACGAAACCATACTTTCTCTTGAATAAATTATCAGAGCTTATTTTTATTTTATTTTACCATATAATTTGCCTCAAACAAACTAGTACCATTAACGGTACCAAGGTCATCCCATCCAGATCTTCTATTAAAAATGTCACATAATCTATTCGTAACACGGCGTATATTAATAAACTATTCTAGCAAAAATGTGTTTACTTAACCCACACCATAAAGTTTTGGACAGTAAATTACCAAAATAAAGTGGAAAAATAAAAGTATATCCAGTGTAATATAACATGAGATAAAGTGCACGATTCATAAATTGAAAAAATACATAATTATTGACCATTAAATAAAATTGAACCTAGGGGTCAACAAAAATTGGAATACCCTAATAAATTAATTATTTGTTTTCATAAATACGCATATTCGTTTTTGGCAATACATTTAAATGTTGAATATTTACAAAAAAGGACTTTAAAATCACTGGTGATTTTGTTGCATTTACAAAAAAGGAAAACGAATTTGAATCACTACAGTTAAAAATGTAGCCAAACATTATTCGGCACACGGTTGAGTCTTTCAAAGAATATAGAAACTTGTTTTCTTGTCATTTTCGTGTAACAAAATGACAAGAAAAAATGTTTCTATATTCTGTGAAAGACTCAACCGTGTGCCGAATAATGTGTGGCTACATTTTTAGTTGTTAACTCCTGCGGCGCGTGACATTTTGTGCGCTAAATCCCCTAGATTTTCATAGAGTATTCTTCAGTATAGTCAGGGTTCTTTAGATGTGCATTTTCGATTTCTAAAAAAAAAAACGTTCACATCTACTACTAGTAGAGAGACTTGTACATCTAGAGGAAATAGTGCACTTCTGAAAACATCTTTCTGAAAAAGATGCACAGCTAGAGGTTTTTTACGAATATTTGCTGAAAGCGGCGACCTAGAGGCCCTGACTGTACATCCGCCATTAAAAATCAATATCTTCGCAATGTATGTTCGCTTCCTTTTGTATATGCTAAGAAAGCCCCCACTGCCCTTAGCCTTAACTCGCATGGGACATTTGACTATTACAACTGTCGGAGGCCTGTTGGAGGTTCATCGAAAAATACATCATTTTTGTTTCCAAAACAAACCGGGTTTAACCGGAACCTGTAGTACCTTATAAGTTAAAAGACCAGACAACAATATCTTTGTGAAATCATACCTTACATCATATAAGTTATATGACATACCATATTGCATTTGATAAGAGTGTTTTCAAATAAATATTTGGTTATGAACTTGCCGGCTATAAATATATAAATAGTCAAGGAATGCCTCACGAGTGTCGGACAAAAACCCCAAAATACTTGTAAAATATGATGTTTTTTTGCGAAACTTATGAGGCCTATGTAACATCTGGGAAACTGTAAAAGTGCACTTTTGAAGTATCATAAAAAAAGTCTATACTATGCGCTCTGACATTTTTTGCACCAAGAATAGAGGGTATGCGTAACCCAATCACCATGCGCATAAATTGATTGATGGTTCAATGCTGACATTGAACTATTTTTATACCGATCATATTTCGAAAAATTACAGTCTCTTGCAAAATACAAAGGTTGATCAATTGCTTAAAGTAACGCCGTGTAATTTTATAATGTGTTTGGAACTTGAAATCAAACCGGTCATATTACCTCCCGCGCAACTAGTAATCTTATTGTGTGGGAGGTAATATGACCGGTTTGCTTTTAGCTTCAAAACACATTACTGTCTTAGAAGAAGCCGATAAATCCAAATTGCTGAAGTAATTGCCTGGAATTTTTGTTTTTTCATAAATTTCGATTAATGTCACAAACAAGAGGTTATTTTAAGCAATTGGGACCGCATTTTCATGAGACAATAGATTTGGCGACATTCTTTATTTTAAAAAAAAATATATCCACCTCGTCGAGTAAAACAAATTTCGAAATATTGTTTTATCCAAAAAAAAGCGTAAAAAGACATGATTTCAAAGATTTTTTCCCAAAATACATACTTCAAAAAAAAATTGACTTGACCTTATTGCAAGAAAAAAATGACTTGACCTTAGTGCAAAAAAGATGACTTGACCTTATAGCGGTCACCTTTTGTGACCTTATAACCAGACCCCCCTGTAATAACATAATTGTTTCATTTAAAATTTTCATAAAAAAGGATAAAATTCGTTTGCAAACGCTACCATTTCTGTTCCCTTGGAGATAATTGACTTAAAATTTAACACATTATACAGTTCCTGAATAGTAAAAATACGCTTTTAATTTGTTTATCCACCTAATTTTTTATGCGAGACTCCATTATATTTTTTGTTATAAATTTTAGCTTCTTCCATACCATTTTAATGGAAGTGGTCTATGTTACACCAAAACATAAAAGTAGAGACTTATCAAAAATATTGCGCAATTTTATTCTACTGGGGTAATAAACAAATTAAGAAAAATTGTCGCCAAATCAAACGCCCCCATTTTCATCACAGAACTCTGAAGAAAAACGTATGATTTTTTCGTGAGTAAAAAATTATGCACAGTATACAGTTCATTGCACATTGTAGACATTGTTTGTTTGTATAAGTTTTTTGTAAGAACCGGCTGTTTTTAATGCAGCATTGGACGTGTATTTGAATCTTACGACTGTTGCGTTTTTTTTTAGTAGAGAAATAAAAGTTGGGTGTCCCAGGCCTTCCAGAAAACGAACATCCATTACAAGAAGAGTGCCCGCAACTTTTATTTCCGGATTTTAAAGGTTTAAAAAAATTTATTTCTCAACTTAAAAAGCTTAAAAGATTACAGGGACTGGTTATAAGGTCAATGCCTCAAAAACTGACTTGACCTTGAATGCATTAAAAAAGGACTGTACATTTGGGACTGTATTTATTTGTCAGACCTTATAAGTTATAATTTATACCACCCCCTGTACCAAAAAGGTCTTCATCCAAAAAAAAAAGCGTAAAAAGACATGATTTCAAAGATTTTTTTCCCAAAAAAATTGACTTGGCCTTAGTGCATGAAAAAAATGACTTGACCTTAGTGCAAAAAAGATGACATCGTGTGACCTTATAACCACGCCCTTGTAACCACGCCCTTGTAGCATATTATCTCTGGACTAAAAAGTTGCGGGCACCTTAAATACAAGACACACAAAAAGTCAGATTAATCATTTTTACTAGCATTGTAGATGGGATTGTCAAAATTCGACATTTTTTGTTCTGTTTTTCTTCGATATTTTTTTTTTTTTCGAAAAAAGACACTTCTCTTACCAAATGACCTGCGACACCCTAAATATTAAGGATGATAATCCAATATACAGTTGTGTAGTGACGCATCAAGCCAAGAGTGATCCGATAAGTTAATTGAAGTTAGCTGCTTCCAGGGAAGAATATGAACACATGATAAGCGACCGGAAGTTAACTTCCTCTTTTCATCTCATATTGTTTTGAAGGTAGGTAAGGAATTCAAAATAAGACGTCTTTTGGATACTTAACATGGCAGCCCAGTATTTAACTCTCCAAATGGCTGACCTTATAACCAACCCCTGGAGGTTTAAAAATATAATACGACTTAAATTACAGAAAAAACTTGAAGAATATATTACCTTAAAAAGACATGATTTCATCGGAAAAAGGCAACTTTTGGGTTTCATCCAACAAAAAAAACGTAAAAAGACATGATTTTAAAGATTTTGTTCCCAAAAAGCATGCTACCTAAAAAAACTGATTTGACCTTCGTGCCTGAAAAACTGACTTGACCTTATAAAGCACAAATGGCTGACCTTATAACCAACCTCCTGTATATATTACATACAAAATGAACCACTTGTAAATAATTTCATAGATAAAAAAAATGGACAAAGTCAAGTATCCATTCCTGTGACTGCGTTCTATCTTGAATTAGCTTTGATAAAAATTTATTTTTAAGCTGTCCATCGTCACTAAAATAATTAATGTGTAATCATAATAGTTTAAAAATGGTTTAAAAATCCATCTCATAACCGAAGCTTCAAAAACTGTGAAATGAAATTTACACATACACCCCTGCGCCGTTATCTTCAAGTGTTTCTTTTTCGCTTCGTTGTCCCAGGTGTTTCAGAACTAATCCCAGGGATATACAGTAGTTGCGCTCAAATTTTCACTTTGGTTCACAAATTTTCACTTTGGTTACGCTATTCTTTCGTATTTTAAAATTTAATGCAGTATTTACAAGATAACGACGCTGGGAGTGTCTATTAAATCAGATCAACCTACCGGATTATTTGAAGCGGTGCACAGTGTGAACGTTCCTCTTGGAGAGAAATGATAAAGTTTCGGAATAATGTACGTTTTTGCGGTTCAGCAGGAATATTGGATGCGCCATCGGGTAATTCCGAGTCGGCCTCATCCTCGGGATTGTCGGGTAAGTCAAAACAATCGCCATCAATCAACTCGCCAAATGAGTTCACACCTATTTTATTTTTGTTGAAAATGGGGATAGCGAAAATGTGTACTTATGGCATGGCCTGCATGGTGCGCATGCAATTAGGAGTTTTACGTAACACTCGGGAAGGAACAAAAAATGTTGGAGATGTGTGAGAATCGAACTCGCAACCTTCTGGTGTTACCTACAAGACTCACTTATTATTTATACCTGAAAAAATATGCGAAATAATTTGAATGTTTGAAAAAATCGACATGAATAATATGCAGGGAGTGTGATATTAATTTAATTTAACTTAATTAACTTACCAAGAACTTCATGGAAGAAAAATTGCGGGGCATGTACACCAATATACAAAAATAAGGTCCATCCAATGTCCATTAGAAAGACCTGTGTCCGGGCCAAGTATTGCGCACTAAGTGGAATAATATCTACCACTGGAATTTGCAAGTCGCCACCTAAAACATAATTTTATTATTTTTCATCCATGTACATGTATAATTTTAGTGAATTTAATTTCAATTGTAAATGGTGCCCAACAATTCCAAGTCGTTTTACTAAGGTGATTAAATAACGAGTGACTTGAAATAGCACATCTAAAGATTAAGTTTTTGGGTGTATTTTAAAAGAATGAACCGATTTTTGGGTTAACCAGGTCGGGTAAAATTTCACTTGAGTAAAATTTCACCGGCGATTTACCCGTGGGTTGAAATCGGAATCGGGTTGGCCAACCGTTTGAAAAAACGGAGTCCGGTTGGACACAAAAACAAAAAAATAAAATGCCGACCCAGATGGCTTAATTAAAGTGACATTATAAAATCAAGTTACTTACGCTTTTCTGCTGGATACTCGACGATATTGTCCACCCGGTAAAGGTCAGGATGCCAATGCATTCGGGAGTATTTGGGCGGTTGTTGTTTGATATCGGTCATCAAGAAAGATCGGAAGTCTGGTGCCACCGAATCAGGCCTGTTAATAATCAACTTTAGTCACAAATGCGAATTATACGTAAAAAAGGTATAAGAGCTACAGGGGGTCTGGCAAACTGACTTGACCTTAATGCACTTTGAAAAAACTGTCTTGACTGTATAAACTGTCTTAAAATCATGGTATGAATTATTTTTTCAACAATAAGTTCTAAATTTACATGTGTCGTTCTTAATGTATCGCTGACATGATTTCTATTAAAAATATTACCCGTTTTTTAACCCGTGTCGTTCTAAATGTATATATGTCGTTTAAATTTACAGCCAAAAAAAAATTGAAAACGACATGATTTATCTTGAAAAAAAAACTGACTTGACCTTACAACGGTCCCACCTTGTGACCTTATAACCAGAACCCCCTTGTAAGAATTCAACATTTAATCTTCACAAGTTACAACATGTCTCCGATTTTACCAATCTACGCTCGAAACTTTCGATTTTTTGAGTTTTCCCTACTCGGATTGCTTCTTACCTGAATGCATCTGATTTGAGTAGAGCAGAAATATAAAGCGGGAACGGCCTCAGATTTGGGGGTACCACAATGGAGGTTGAAATATCTCGTTTTTGATAGGACGGAAGACTCTCTCGATAGCTTTTACATGCGTCCATTGTGGCATTCAGGAGCTAAAATATATTATAAATTTAATCGTTGTATGATAGCCTTATATTTGGTCTACCTAGGCAGTGGTTATACTTTTTACTTTAGTATAAGCAATGAAACGCGGACCTATTATGCATATTTAACAAATGTATTGTTTAGTATATAAATTATAAGTATAAATTACGGTTGTATAATTAATAATACCGTATGGGGACGCTCAGACTGAGGGTGACGTTAGAATAGCGTTACAAATCATAAGAAAATTTCTCAAAACCTCAGGGCCAGAAAGTCCCCATACGGTACATGTCCTTAGTGTTGTAATAAAGGCCTCAAAAACTGTTTTGGCGTTAAATAAATACTTACTTGACGTTATAACAGTCCAAAAAATATGATAAAAATATGATGAAAAGGACATTTTTTTACTAATTTCAAATGAATTCTCGGCGTTTTTTTTCTTTTGCGCACAAAAAAAAGACTTTTTTTATTCACATGTAAACACGCAGTCTGACCCGTAAATCACGAAGTCATTTTTTACAGAGACACATTTTGGCTCTACTGAGGATTTTTTTCAGGATTCAATTTTCTATCACAATTCAAGATAAAAAAAATTACGGCCCTTACGGAATTATGGAACCCAGAATACGGCCATATAAAAAGCGGCCGTAATGGGAACGATCGTCATGACTCATGGGAGTAGGGACTGTACTTACCGCTTCCCTAGCATCTGCAACGTTATGACTCATTGATCGATCAACAGCCATATGCGACAGCATCGCCGCCACCATTTGGGCTAAAACAATAATTCATTTTTTGAAGCAGTAGCATTTTGATAGAAACTCTTATTTTAAAATTTTCCAGTATGCGTTCTAAATTACGTTCCCGTGACTTTCGGCAAAAGTGCCCCAAACGGCACCGCAATCGGCGATAACGGGCCAAGTAACCGTAAAATAGAATGCGACGTTATAATTAACGTACCATCGGCATTATTATAGACATCTTGTAGTTGTTGAGTAACCGGCAGAGCCATTGTATGGACACGAATTCGTCGATCGCCACGAGGTGACGTATAAAGCAGTGCGCACTGGAAACCGACAAAATCAACACCCTTCAAGTCCTCATCAATTTGTAACCTCATGGCATAACTAGATAAAAATTATAAGTTATAGCGTCTTAAATATTTTTGTCCGTAAAAAAGGACTTAACGTTTGACTATTAACGATTAAAGTTTGAATTGAGAACCGTAATTTACCTTTAATTGGCGTACCCTTACTTGGCAGCGAAATGAAACGTACCCTGATCTAGCGCCCACCTAGCCTTATTTGGCGTGCCATTACTTGGCGATCCCGTGTATATATTTTATATTATTAACATGTTCACAATTGCCAAATAAAATGTAAGCGTTATAACAAAAAAATCTATAGACAATAATTAGTTTGTTAAACTCACCCCGAATCTGGACTGATGCAAGCAAGATTGACCAAATCGGTGGATCGAACGAAAAAGTTTCCGAAAAACGTGTGAATTGAAATGCCTCGCGTTGCTCTCACTCGCATAACTGCCTCAAAGCCGATTTTGCGCGTAAAATACCGCTGGAGATCATGGCGGAGTTTTTCCGCTTCAATTGGATTTTGCTCTACATGCAACCCTAAACAAATGTTATAATTATAACTCACTTTTCGGTTTGAATTTGTCAAATATGTATATAATATATACTATATATACAAAGGGGGTTAAACATATATCATATGATTTATCATGTATATACATATTTATACCTAAAGTACGTATATCAAACAAATACGAGTATATACAGAAGGTGGTTAAAAATTTGGCGCATAACCTATGGCACCGGCTCATTCAGCAGAATTGGACAAAAAGCCCACACAAATTAAGGTCAAACTTACCAGGATATCGAAAGACTTGGCCAGCACTATTTCTCGAAATTGGCGCCATTGATGCAATATCTTGAAATTGATGGCCCATGAGAAACAAGTCAATCGCAATCTGAAGGTCAAAAATATTCAACAAATTCCATTATTTTTCAGTTCATAATTTATAAGCTATAAGTTATAGTTACTGAAGTAAGGGGGTACAAATCCAAAAATCGTGATTTAACATACAGCAAGAAAGCTATAGGTAGGACAGCCACTAAAATTTGGTCAAAATCAATTTTAGAAGTATTTCAAAATGCTTGATTTTGAGATAACCTACTACGGCGCATCCCATGGTGAACCTCAAAAGTTTCTCCTATCAACCGGTTAAAAATTAACCACGAAAAAATGATAAAACAACGGTTTTTGTTACTTTTAGACCATTACTCGGTTACACTCGCACTTTATATATGTTACATATAATATGTATCAACTTGATACATATATAATGTGCGAATGTAACCGAGTAATGGTCTAAATTTTAGACTCTAAAAGTAACAAAAACCGTTGTTCTATCATACTATCAGACAATATTTTCACGGGTCTACGCTTATAATATCAAATATGCGAAAATGCATTATTCAAAAACTTTTCAATAAATAACGCATTAATATAACACTTACATGATGTTGATTCGCATCAATGGCAAGTGTTTTATAAAAATCAGTGGAGCCATTGAGCATTTCATTCGAGTCATTACTCTGGGCCGATCGCTCCTCAAGTTTACCAAGGCCACAGTTGATGCGATTTGTCGAGAAGACCGTTATTCGGCCCCCATTCTTTGACATCATTTGCTTGGCAATAGTAAGAGCGCTACCGGCACAACTCTCGACACTCATATGCGACGAAAACATCTTAGGCAAAATGCTCAGAAACTCCTCGATTTGTTTTTCGCAGGCCTCTCGATTCACCATGAGCGAGTCGGGCATTGGCTCAAAGGGATCATCAATATCGGAGACCGAGAGCTGCTGGGGCTGGGCGACGTCCTCATTTAAATTGAAAAAATGTAGCGCCGAGTCGAAGCAGAGGAAGCCGATGGACGTGCGGCGATCGCCCGGCAAATTTCGAAATTCGGCGAGGAGCTCTTCCGCAACAATACTCAAATAGCCTGACTGGACGGCATTGTACGAGACATCGAATAGAAAGAGGTATTGTGCCGCTTGGGGCGGCCGAGACATATATTCGGCGGGGGCAATAAACTCGACTGTGGAATTGACACACTCGGGGCGTTCCTCCGGTTTTCCATACTCTTAATATAGTACATAAATACACTCGATCACGGGAGTTAAGACTGGCAAATGCCCGAAATTTAAAATTTTCTCTACATAGGGTACGATTTGGGAATTTCTACTCTTTTTTTGCTAGTTCATGTGAAGGTGGAGTTTACTGGTTCATATGAATTCCATTTTTGGAAAATCAAAATTTAAGTTTACTGGTTTACCAGTTTGACAGCTTTTCATTTAGGTCGTTCCCTGTTTATGCACGCGATTACGAGCGTTATAGTAATGTTATGAATTAATCTAATGGACTTTCTATAACCATATATTCGTCAAGGTTTAGCCAAAAAAAATTTAAAAAAAATTTTATTTCTCTCATTTTCTCTTCATTTTCGTGGGGTCCAAAGGTCGTTCTTTTGCGTAGGTTTGACATTTCAAACAGCTCTCTAGGGGGCCATCGGGGTCAAAATCAAATGAATAGCCAGCTCGACGTAGTTTGACGAGCTCTACAACTTGGCATTACCAGTTTTTTCCAAAAAAAATTCGATTTTCCCACTTCCACCATATCTACCATTGAAAACGAGAAAATGAGAGAAACAAATGATTTTTTTCAATTTTTTTTTGGCTAAACCTTGACGAATGTGTGGTTATAAAGGTGAGTCCATTAGATTAATTCATAGCATGACTATAACGCTCGTAATCCCGTGCATAAACAGGGAACGACCTAAATGAAAAGCTGTCTATCTATTTGATAAATATTATGAAAATAACAAAATCTAAAAACGCAATCATGTATGCTTTTCCCCGAACCTTTAAGGTTCATAAATGGCCTTATAAGTTATAAGCAACAGTATTTCTGTTGATCTATTTATCACAGCTTAATATTACCTTTCGAAATTGGATTTGATTTGAATTCTTCGGGGACCTCATTGATACGTGTACATAAATTACACTTCCAGCGTGATACGTCAATAAATGACACAAATGGGTTAATGTAAGCGCGACAGGACCGACAACGGACGATATTCGACGTTGTGATAACTGGTAATGTTTGGAGATCCTTGTACGGGTGCAGTAATAGACCAAATGGAAGCTTAGCTTTCTGACATAGAGAGTCGGACGAGGGAATAGCATTAAGAGTCGAACACATAACATCGCGATCGCAGTTTTGACGGTTGGGCGGAATACGGCTGATGCCCGGCGGGGCCGATATCTGATATTTGATTTTTGGCGGTTGATATTTTTGCGGCCCGACGGGGCCTTCTTTGGCCTGCATTAGTGCAATCGGATTGTTTGCTTGTACATGTTGTTGACCGCCTAGATTCATGCCACCAAATTGGTCGGTCATTTGTGCCGGGTACGGGCCCGGTGGTGCTTGCTGTTGCGGATAATTTGATGGCGGCCGCGTTTGCATGGGTGGACCCGGTGGCCGCATTTGTCCCATTGGAGGCATTCCCGGTTGCATTCCCATGGAGGTTGGTGGTTGCATCGTATGCGTCTGTTGTTGTTGTTGCTGCTGCTGATGTTGGGGTTGTTGGCCGTATCCTTGCGGTGGTGGTACTTGGTTCATTTGGGGCGGCATGGTCGGCGGTAACCGCGGTGGTGCCCCTTGAAACTGATGTGGCGGTTGATGTCGAGTGGTTGGCGGTGGGCGAACCGCTGAGGGCATCGTAGGTGCCGGTGTTACCGGTTGGTATGTCGGCTGGGGTGGTTGCGGTTGACCCATCGTCATGGGCGGAGGGCCCAGGGGTGGCATTTTTTGCTGCTGGTATTGGACCGGCATATTAGGTGACGGCCCATTATGCATCATGCCGGGTGAGCCGTTTGCGGACGGCATTGTTGGCGGCATACCAGGCTATTCCTAGGCTGTCAAACTGAATCATGAGTCATAAGTTATGAGTCATAACCCATTTCTATTCTTCTACAAACCGATTAATCACCCATAGCCAATTAATTATCGGTATATTCATTTGAATTTTTTCTATCCCCTAAAGTCGTATTGTGGATTTTTTTAAATGTTATAACTTTGTATAAAGTCAAGTCAGTTTTTTGAAAGTGGATTAAGGTCAAGTCAGTTTTTTCAAAGTGCATTAAGGTCAAGTCAGTTTTTGGGGCTTGACCTGATAACCAGACCCCTGTACAAGTGTAGTAACTTTTTTGAGAATAATACCGATAATTAATTGTCTATATGGCATATGCGCCTATAGACATATGCGTATTTTTAAATACTTCAAAAGTGCATGATTTTAAATATTTTTCCCAATAAGCATGCATCATCAAAAACTGACTTGACCTAGAGTGCAAAAAACGGCTTGACCTATTTTTTGTGTTAAAACGTCACCGAATTTCACAGGTTGAATACCGTTTTTTTCAGATAAAATGAAATTCGGACTCATTCGTCAAAATTACTATAAACAGCGTTAATATGACGCTAATATCAATTCCAATTTTATTTTCAAATTTACTGGTATGTTCCACAAATCAGTTAAAGTAAGCGTTCAGCGAAAATGGCCACAAAATAAAATAAAGTTTGGAAAGCCTAGCTGTTGTTGCGGCGCCATCCCATTGGGCATTGATGGCGGTAAAATAGGTTGCTGTTGATAGGCACCCATTCCTGGTACCCCGTGGGCAGCACCATTCTGATGGTTGTATTGGGCACTTCCACCTCCTTGTGGGTAGTGGCCCCGATAGCTCATTTTAACGTTCCGATAATGAAAAATCGAAACGTGAACACAATTACGACTGGTCCCTAAATAAAACAACAAATCAACCAGTATCGGGTAAATATATTAACCGGGAAGGCGTTTAACCTGTCAGGTACAAATAACGAGCGCCGTAAGTACAGTTTAATATAAAGCGGACCGCGGATACGGTATCTGTTAATTTCAGCGTCAAATTTCATAAAAAAATATTTCTCGATAAAAAAACGCTTAGATTTTTTTTATCAAATTTGACGCTGAAATTAACAGATACTGTATCCGGGATGCGCCTTATATTGAATTTTGTGTCTTAAGTAACAAGTCAATCGGACCTGGTTTATGTAAATATATTTCAACCCCGCAAATAATCAAATAATAGTTTTCTTATTTCGACTTTTAAGGCATTTTGACATAAAAAAAAGGAGTGGGCGAATTATCAAGCCTCACAAAAGAATTTGCGAATGAATCCAACGGCCACTGCAATGCACAAGAAATTTACAGCTAGGAGAAACGAACAAAAAACCACAGACACGTTTGATCAACGTTGGCAAATAAAATGTATTTATTGTTTATTTTGTTTGCGAAGTTTCGTTTACGAAAAGTTGAGTAACTTGTCCATCCAAAAACGGAGGATGCTTTAAGAATTAGGAAAATTGACCCTCGAACTGGTGGGTACATTTTTTAGAATACCTCAAAATTACCCCCGAATAGTGCGCTTTACACGTAGTATGGATTCCTTAGCTCCTCATTACAACAAATAGGCCCAAATACAGAAGAGTTCACTATTCGAAATCATTTTGAGGTCGATATAAAAAGCTACCTCCTTTGGCGACTATTATAATCTGCGATCTTCGAACTAAACTTTGATCCCGCGAGAAATCTATCGCCTTTTGTCATTCCGAAATTTCGCGCACGTTTTGGTCAAACTTTGATAGAAAAAATTCCCACATTTGACTTTTCCGGCGATTTAATATTCAGTGAAAATAACATATCGTTAAAAGTGCTTATCCCAAAACAAAAGACTTTTGATATTTTATGCTATAACTTATACAGCGTACAGGGGCTGGTTATAAGGTCAAGGCCAAAAAAATGACTTGAACCTAGTCCAAAAAAAGTTTAAAAAAGACATGATTTCTATAAAAATTTATAACCCGTGTCGCTCTAAACGTATATGTCTCGTTCTGAATTTATACTTAAAAAAGTGAAAAAAGACATGATATATCTTCAAAAAAGGACTTGACCTTGGTGCAAAAGGATGACTTGATCTTATAACGGTCACACCTTATGACCTTATAACCAAACCCCCTGTATAATTTAACTTATAGCAGGCACATTTTCATACGTTAGAACCAACACCCCCAGTATATGGGCCTAAAAATTAAATAGTTTTTTTTTCGAAAGCTGCGTAGAATAACTCTATCGGAAAAAAAGTGAAGATAAACTGGATAATAAACTGGTAGTATGAAACCCTACACGTGGATTCAAATGTAGTTTAAATGCGGGACAAAGTGGAATTATCCGAAACTTTAATAGACCATGATTAAATAAGGGTGAAACACACAAGGTTACCCCAGGGCTACAAATCCTAACAATTTTATCCAAAAAGGAGATGCCTTTTCATTTGTTTTAGGAAAAAAAGAGTCAAGCTTTGCGACGTACAGAAACATAATAGATAAATACAGGGTAAAGGCACCGGTTCAATACGGACAACGGCTGACTTCGATGGGGGCCAACGTGACGACAAAAAAAATAAAAATTCGAGCCAACATTACAGGAATGTTTTATAGTTTCAGTGTATACAAATCAGCCGTCCATCCCACTGAACAGATGTGATAAATATTAAACCTGAATTTAATAAATGAGGAATCAGGGAAAACCCCGATACAAAAAAAAAGAAATAAAGTTAACCAAAAATCGTACGAATAGAGAATATTGATCTACAGTGGGCGAATGTTTGAGGGAGTAGACCAATCAAAAAATGGAACTATGGGTGCATAGGGTATGCAGCATACCGAATATCGAATAAATATCTCCCCGCTGAGTTTAGAATACACGCAAAATACATATATTGAGGCTGGAGATGTTTCTAGCAAATGTCAGTTGATATGTATGAACTAATACTTTTCAATTTCTTTTAATACGACCCGATATTTTTAAGGACTTTTTAATATTATGTTGGGGCGGTCTCGACTCTAGCATAATCAACACAAACAATCAAACTTCATAACAAATAAATTGATTTTCAACCATCAAACTTTGGCAACTTATCGTTTTAAATAGCCATCTGTATATACTAAACTCGTTTGCGATTACTAGCCTAGCATTAACGTCCTACTTTGCATTTTGAGAGCTTACGAGAGACAAATTGAGATTTTAAAAAATTTACCTTAACCATCAGTTATATCAGTGGTTAAAATATGCCTTTATCTCGAAAAGTGAATTTCAAAAATCAATTTACCTCTCGCGTAGTCTTAGAGCTATTTTTTTATTCGCGTTAAGGTTAAGATTAGTCCGAAGATATCATTCGCGACGATAATTGATTTGAGGGAAAGTAGATTTGAAGCAGAAAAATCGACATTTTTTTATCTAAACTCATAATGAGATCAAGATGCCGAATAAAATTCCCAATCTGACGGGCTCTAATTCAAGAGTAATTACGGTCAATAGTAAAATGGGATAAATTGAAACACAATTTTTCGCTTTTCCTTCAATTTTTTCTTAACTATAGCAATGGCTTAAGTCTTTGCTCCCAATAGAAACGATTCAATATGGACGAAAAATGTCTCCAAAACGTGCAAAAAAATGGACGCCAATATGGATTGTGGATCCCTAAAAAGATCTNCATCTGTATATACTAAACTCGTTTGCGATTACTAGCCTAGCATTAACGTCCTACTTTGCATTTTGAGAGCTTACGAGAGACAAATTTGGATTTTAAAAAATTTACCTTAACCATCAGTTATATCAGTGGTTAAAAATGCCTTTATCTCGAAAAGTGAATTTCAAAAATCAATTTACCTCTCGCGTAGTCTTAGAGCTATTTTTTTATTCGCGTTAAGGTTAAGATTAGTCCGAAGATATTATTCGCGACGATAATTGATTTGAGGGAAAGTAGATTTGAAGCAAAAAAACCGACATTTTTTATCTAAACTCATAATAAGATCAAGATGCCGAATAAAATTCCCAATCTGACGGGCTCTAATTCAAGAGTAAAGACGGTCAATAGTAAAATGGGATAAATTGAAACACAATTTTTCGCTTTTCCTTCAATTTTTTCTTAACTATAGCAATGGCTTAAGTCTTTGCTCCCAATAGAAACGATTCAATATGGACGAAAAATGTCTCCAAAACGTGCAAAAAAATGGACGCCAATATGGATTTTGGATCCCTAAAAAGATCTCTAGTGGGAGTAAGGACTTTACTTAAAAGTAATGTACGAAACTGCAATCTTTCTGAATGACATAAAAGAATGATTGTCACATAGGGCAAAAATGAAATAAAATTTAGGCGGTATCCTTAAATTTATAAATAAAATGTATTTCGTATCCTTTTGTTTTTATAGTTTTTTTTTATGCAAACTTTTATTCAAAAGCTTCTGATATCACAATAAAGGGTGATAAATCTTTTTGGGTGATAAATCTTTTTGAACAAGGCTCGTGCGGTCTTCTTCTAGAGTTTCGGATATACTGAGGGAAGGCGTTTTCGTTCTGCTGTGTTCATGCACAATCGCAGGAATCTTTTTACATTTACCTTTGGAGCTGATCGAAGCACTAGCAAGAATAAATATTACATTTTGCATACAGCCATTGTTGGTTATAAATTATAAGGTCAAAGACTTAAAAACTTGACTTTAAGGACGGGTATGGCTTGTTGTTTACAAAATAATATAAAAATCAAGAAAGTGAAGATTAGACATACTTTTTGTCGTTAAACCAGCTAATTAGAGCTTGATTAGCCCAATCAAGTCATTCCAAGTTCATTTGGAAAAATAAATCTAGAAAATTTAGACCTTTCAAAATTTCGATCAAACACGATAATGAAAAAAATAAGCGAACTTTTTATCAAAGTAAAATATTATGAAACAAGTTGTTTCTGTATTATTTTTTTATTATAATAGTCTATAATGTCCAATTTCCTAGTAAAACATGTTTGAGGCTAAAATGGCTGCTAAATAATATCACAGGAGACACTTTTCACTCACTAGTATGCGTTTTTTGAGGTAATTTTTTCATACCGTATTTTTATTTTTTGAGCAGTTTTGGTGGTATCAATTTTATTTTTTTTGTAATAGTTGCTCTAAAACGTTTGACGCCGATTTTTGATACCTGTTTTTTATCATTAAAATTCATGGTCGTGAATCTGGCTCATTTGAGCATGTTTTAGTGTTTTTCCCGATTATTTTTTTTACCAGACATTTATTCAAAAATCGAAGACAACAGTTTTGTGCTCCTTGTCAAAACAAACCTTTTTCAGAAAAAAAACACTCAATAGAATCAAAATTGTAAAAGTTTATCCAATATCCGATTTGATTGTAGGCCAAGTTTACGGCCATGTGGGCGGCCCGTGGTGATACTTACAGACAAATAAAATCCATTACCTGGTCCGAAAACTTTTCGAGAGTATTTTACAGAAAAGTATATTGAAATTGATCGTATAAGACGCCCGTTATGAGTACTTTTCTAACACGTTATGTTTGTACACAGAGGGCCATACCCGTCCTTAAATACATTAAAACAACTAACTTGAGCCTATAACTTATGACCTATAAAAAATATCTGTGTTCCTTTAAATAAAAAAGTCAAAAAGACAAGACAAGACAAGACTTATTATGGTAAAAAACCACACAAAACGTTTTTTTACATTCAAAAAATTCTAGAACTCGCTAGAGAGATTTCTACTCAGCTTTTTGCATGAATTTCCGCCGTTTATCTCTCGTATTTTCTAGATGGCCATATTCGAGTTTTTTGATGTGCGAAAAAAAACTCGAGTTTGGCAATCTAGAAATTACGAAAGAAAAAACGGCGCAAATTCATGTAAAAAGCTGAGTAGGACTTCACTTTGTTCACGTTTCCTGATTAACATTTCGCTCAACAAGTTGGTCAAAACATTTTCTAATTAATAGGCCCATTGTTTCATTTGTGGCCTTTTACACGTTATCCCATTTAAGACGGTACCATATATGACAAAAAAGACTGCTCGATTTTCTCATTTGATACATACCTAGTACTGTTATAATTATCCTGTGACTGTAAAATAGCAGATCCGTTAATAGAGTTGGAGCAGAAAGATGCCAGGGCTACTGTGGATGATATGTCACCGGGATGATTCATCGGACTTCCATGATCTAAAATGTTACTGATTTACAGTTGCGCCCACAATCCCAAATTAAATTTCATTTTTAACTCTCTGGAGGAAGGAGTTTTTGGGAACCCGTAGGGAGAAAATGTGTGTATATAAACACGCACTTAAAAAAATCACAATAATTCAAAAAAACTGGTAAAGCCAAGTTGTAGAGCTCGTCAAACTACGTCGATCTGACTCTTCAGAAATTGATTTGGGCCACCGGGGCCCCCTAGAGAGCTGTTTGAAATCTCCAACTTACGCAAAAAAACATACCGTCAATGTAATTGTTTCGAAAAGTTGAGGGGTGATCAGCAATACTCGTTTTGACCTACGGTATGTTTATATACACGGTATGTTTATATACACGGACTTCCCCCTGGGAGTTAAACGTATAATCCGCCGATAACAAAAAAACTCGGTAGATTAAACTTTTTCCATACGTCCCTTCATTCATGCTAGAGCTCGTACGGAATAGCGATTTTGATGTTTCCAAATGAACATACCGAGGCCGTTAACCGATTGTACAGAAAAATCGTCTGATTGATTCACCGAATAATCCTCAAATGGCGGCAACGCTTGAAAATTACCACTACCAACCGCTTGTGGATTTGGATTTGTATTAGTCTCCTTTTCGCCCGTTGAACTTTGAGAGTTATTTGTTCGGAGGTTGAAGCGTAAGGCGGTATGCGTTGGCATTGTAACGCCGCATCCCCCTATAGGAGAATTTTTAGTCGCTAATCCACGTCTGCCAAAAAGGTACATAAAAACAAAAAAAAAAATCAAAAAACATCATGACCAAAAATACCCAATAAATAAAGATGAAATTTTAGGTTTAATGTTAAAAAAAATTTAACCAGAAAGATACGCGCTGTATCAAATTGGTCCTATAGCAAATAAAAATGTTTCGGATAATATTATGTGGTCGTTTTTGTAAAAACATTTTTATTTAACTGCGATCTTTCGAAAAGGGGTCATATTACAACCAAAGAGCTTATATCACAGGAGTCATATGAAGGCTCAAAATAAACCCAAGGTCGAACCAAATCCCGTTATCTTGATTGAAAAACGGACTGACCACAAGGTAGTGCTCGAGAGTTTAACACCTTTTTTATAGATTAATTTTGAATATATACTTTATCTAAAATTTTACGATAGGATTATTTTCCTTTCGTTGATATCTGTGTTTTGTTTATACAAGGTTAAACTTAAATTCGGAAATATTCTGTAAATTTCTCTAATAGATAATTAGCTAACCTGTCCGGCACAACGTTATTGGAATAACACCATATACATACAGGAGAACAACAGGAACACCAACGCCGACTATATTTAATTTATTATTTCAAAGCATGTTTTATTACGAATTCGGGGCACGCGATTATTGGTTATATTTAATAAGGTCGTAAAAACTTTTAAAAGATAAATCAGATCGTCTTATAACTTGCTTATAATTTTAAGCCGTGGTTTTTACGACAAAAATTCACTTGAAAACATAATTTATTTAATAATTATTTAATAAATTATTTAAATCAAAAACCTTACAAACATTATTGGAAGTAAATTATTAGGCCACATAAGACCTCCCCTATGGATGCCTCGGTGTACTAGTAGTAAAGTACACCACCTGCGCCGTTATGTTACCAGTGGTAAGTTACCACCCTTCATGTTACCAAAATTCCGTTATGTTACCAATTTTTGGTATTTTATGAACTTCTATTTTCAATTATTGAACCAAGCGCCCTAACCCATTATGCTAACAAAATTCCATTATGTTAACAGTTTTTGCAATTTAATGATGGTAACATAACGGCGCAAGTGGTGTTCTACGACTTTATTAATAAATTATTAAATAACTATTTTTGCAAACCTGTTATACCAGCAACAATTGGGGAGAGTAAAAGCGCGACAGTGGAGCCTAATCCCACTAACGCCCGTCGTTTCTTTTTCGTAATTTTGTGATTCTTTTTTAGCTTTGATCGAATCTGGCGACCAATCCAAATTGGGACACCAACAATCGTGGCCGGAATCGCCACACCGGCCATAAGGCCGATCATTGGTGGAGCAAGTACAAGTGTACCAATTTGCTACAAAAATAAGAAATTGAATATTTTTTTTTTCGTGCAAAAAAAAAACAGTTGTTGCACGTTTGTATTTTCGTTTACTAACCCAAATGACAATCTTCTTTTTGCTCCAAACTTGCTTTCCCCAAAATGTACACCCAGACGGGGACAGATAATGCAAATCGGAAATTTCTTTCAGACAAAGCCAACAGAATTCACAGCCACATGTGCATGTTATGTGATTGCAGCTTCCATCGTCCATTTTTGAAATTAATGCGCCACATCGTGGACACTGAAAGTTAGCGTTTATTTTTTAATATTTATTTAATAATATTCGTGATCGCCATTGAAAATCGGATCGAATGAGTACCATAACGGCACATTTCAAGGAAGTCGTAATTTGACCCTTTTTCTAACAAAAATGGCCAAAAGGGGGTCAAATTTCAATTTTTAGAATTTTTAAAATTTCAGGAACATCGTCTTTTGAACTACGGAAAGGGTTTGATTATTTGAAGACTTTTAAATTAATATTGACGGGTTTTTTTTTCATCCAACCTGCAATACTTTTGTAACTCCTCTCAGACGAAACAAGCTATGAATTTAATTCCAACGGTATACGACGCCCAAAGGATGGG
>SCLG01000098.1:270062-343363 GCA_004367875.1 Oikopleura albicans | reverse complement strand
CCCATCCTTTGGGCGTCGTATACCGTTGGAATTAAATTCATAGCTTGTTTCGTCTGTGAGGAGTTGCAAAAGTAAATACAATTGTAGGTTGGATGAAAAAAAAAAAACCCGTCATTAGCCCTTTTTCAAATATTTGAAAATAATGTTCAAAAACTAAAACTTCCTGTAATTTTCCAAATGGCTAAGTAGTTGATAAGTTGATAATTCCGTACCTGCTTAATGTCAGAGTTCGACAATGACGGCAGGGAGAATGAATTTGAAGAAGGCCGTTGCGTGAATAACTGAACTGGACGAAAGTTATAATTAAAGACGATGTTGCGGCGATTACTGCTGGCCGTACCCCCACCAGCAGTCGTACTCTGGTGCGGCCTAAGCTGAAGCAAATTAGCGAATTGGGCTTGATCACACGACTGGTCCGGATGCCATAACTGGCGACAATGATAGCAAAACTCGGTCCCACACGCGGCCCGCTGGCACGTGATTTTCGGACATGAGGCGAAGTCGTTTGCTATCAGGGCGAAACCACAGTCAGGTCGTGGACACCACCTCGTGTCGCTTTGGGCACGTAAAAATCTTCGCAGTGAGTAATTTTCGTATTTTTCCGAATAAGAACTAAAATATGTATATTGAATCTCTTTCATTCGTTCTTTGAGCAATCATTGCTCCAGCACACCCTAGAGTCGGAACTTTCACATGCTACGCACTTTCTTCTTACGCAGCCTTTTTCTTAGAGTCTTGAATCAAAATTTATTTGAGTAGGTAATTAAGCTCATAACACGGCGATTTGATTTTATTCTGTCACAAAATATCCGTTCCCTAAAAGTTATAGGCAACGGATATTTTGTGACAGAATAAAATCAAATTGCCGTCTTATCAACTTATTCTCTACTGAAATAAATTTTGATTCCAGATTTTAAGAAAAATGTTCTAATTTAGTTTAAAAAGTCAAATATGACCTTAAAGAGGTTCTCCGAACTTCTAAACGACGCTCATGTATTTCACCCCAGTTAAAAACTATCCAGTAAAATTATCTTGAGTAAAAGCAAATGAAAAAAATTTCGTTCGACATCCACGTTATGCTTTATATCATATAATAAATTATATCAGCAATTTGAAGCCATTTATTCGCCAAATATAAGAGTTTAGGGACTAGAAGTGAAATTCACATACCTGTCAAGAATATTTTGAACATCTAAGGGATGAATAATGGTCGAACACGCCATACATTTTGGCAAACGTCCTAAAATTGTAAATTTATTGTTTTAATAATACATTAAAATTTAAAAGGAATTTTAATTAGTATTATATTTAATTTACCTTCATCTAACTCGAGCGCCAGGTAAGTTTTCATACAATTTAAACACGGATGATGTTCACATTGGGTGAAAAGGGGCGACCCAAAGTCGGCACCGCGCTCAAAGCAAATAAAACATTCGCGACCCGCACCAGCACCGTCAATAATAACGTCCTCCAATGAGCGATTTGAGCGGGCATCAATTGACTTACTTGCACTTGAACGGTCACTTCGGCCATCATTAGCGACCCGCAGGGACGAACTTGTTGATGGATAGGGTGTACGCGCTATCGATGGCAGTCTAGTAAAAATAGGGTGAAAAATTTTCTAGACTCTGGACTATGCGTCGGAAGAGATCATCTAACTTACAAATCTTTCTTTTCGTCGGCTTGCAGAGAAGTTGGCCCGCCACGTTTTTTAGTGTTTTTTGTTTGATTCGAGCTTCGCCGGAAGTTGAATAAACGTCTGAAGAACCGACGTGCTGTCTAGAACCAATTTAGTTTTTAAACGGTTAAAACAGTTTTTTTAAACTTATGAGTCATAAGTTTTGAGCGGAACAGGTACACATGGTTTAATGAACATCTATTAGGTTTCGAAATTTTATAATCTAGCTGTATTTCACTCGCTTATAAGGTGATAACTGATACGCTATAGAAAAAAATATCATAAGACGTAGTGCAAAAAAAAAAGACACGACCTTATAGCGATGCTTTTTTCAGACCTTATAACCAACCCCCGTATATGTTCTTAAAACCAAAGTTGGTACTTAAAGTTGGTACCAAAGTTGGTACTTACATGTTGTCCCTAAAAACACAAAATTTCTAAAGAAATATAAACACAGGGTGCGCCGTTATGTTTCACAAAAAAATTCGGAAAAAAGTGAAACATAATAGGCCGAGCGGGGACAGGTGAAACATAACGGGGTGAAACATAAAGGCGCGCCCTGTGTATTAATATAATCTCAATTACATTTGATGAAGAATTTGATGAATTGGAACGTTGGGATGCTCTTGATTTTGACGGTGATAAACTCTTTCTATCGCCGCCACCATCGGGCTTCATGTCCATCGGGTCAGGCCAAAAAATCGCCCAATTTTTGTTTTCCAATTAACGCATTTTCAGTCCTTTGAAATTTCTGAAATGATATGGAACAATCAGTAGGCTTAGAGTTGGCAAATTTATGTAGGGTAAATAAATGATGGCACAACTCTATCTTTCTCTCTATCTTCACTCATCGTCCTTCGACGGCTCTTGAAATTTCCTCTTCTTTCCTAAAAATGCAAGTCAAAAAGTTATTAAAATCAAACTGAACAAAAAAAATGAAAAACACAGAACTATTAAAACACTATTAAATTTCGCCTAAATATGATTATTAAGGACCGGTCAGTCATGTGTACAAACTAAACACAAAAATCACTAAACCCAATTTTTGGAAACCCAAAATTTGGAAAAACAATCTTGAACTGAAAATGACAGTTTTCTATGTTAAACTCACAATTCTCAATGCTTTTTATAATCATCGCGTTTATAAAACTCGGTCAAAAAAAACAGTTGTTTTCTGTTCTACAAATGGCCAATTGGACAAAATTGAATTTTGGCTCAAAAATAGTATTTACTATTTTTTTTTGTCCAATTGGCCATTTGTAGAAGAGAAAACAACTGTTTTTTGACCGAGTTTTATAAACGTGATGATTATAAAAAAACATTAAGAATTGCGGGTTTAACATAAAAAACTGTCATTTTCAGTTGGAGATTTTGTTTCCAAATTTTTACTGGCCCTGAGAAAAAGTTATCCCATATAATAGAAGTTATAATATTGATGCGATGTATATGTATAATATTTAAAAATGAAATCGTTAGTGACTACTACTTTCGATCTATATTGGTTAGCTTTAAGCGATCGCACAACAAAATTGTCGAAAAAGCGAAAATCAAGCCTATAATTCCGATGAAAAACTCAACTTGAGATTTTCCATCATGAGAAATAGCCTTAAAGTGTGAATCTCATCTTGACACTTTCGCATAGGGCGTAAAATCTGAAACAAACATCGTGCAAAAAACTAACTGTAGAACCAACCCTGTAAGGGTCGAAGTCGCTAAATAAGGGTCGCTTTTTTTTCGGAAAAAAATTATTGCGCCAAATAAGGGTCGGTTTTTCAAAACACGAAAACGACCCTTATTTGGCGACCCCCCTGTATATCATATGCAGTGCACTTTATGCATATTATGCACTATATTTGCATACAAAACTTGTCCCAAAGTAGAAACAAAAATGACCCGGCCTATAAGGCCTGTAATATAATTTCAACCGTAATACTTATCCCTCACGTTTTCCATCAAAACCCATAAAAATAAACAAATAAATTATTATTATAAAATATCCGTTTAAAAATCTTCGCAAAATTTAAAACTGTCTAGATCTTTGGTGTTTTTTGTTTGTTTTTGTTTTAAAGAAAATGCCAAAAAAAAAAATATTTTTTTTATTTGCGAGTTCGATATTGATTTTTACGACGCAGACTCTACTAGGAATAGCATCAATAATCCTTTATTCCCATTACATTTGCTTCCAAATGAAATTATTCACTAATCTGTCACGACAACAGATGTTTAAAGGTTTAGAGCCTACGATTAACAACATTAATAATGTCTAAGAAAGTTTACCCGAATCATCTCAAATTTCAATTGTTAGTTTTATTCTCAATGAAAACAAACTTTACTATCTTGTTAAATGTAAACAAAATAATTGAAAGTTCACTCAAAAAAAAGTGAAAAAAGACATGAGTTCTATAAAAAATGATTAACCGTGTCGTTCTAACCGTATATGTCTCGTTCTAAATTGAGACCCAAAAAAAGTGAAAAAAGACATGATTTATCTTGAAAAAATAATGACTTGACCTTAGTGCAAAAAAGATTACTTGACCTTATAAAGGACAAACCTTGTGAACTTATAATCATACCACCCTGTACGAGAAAAAAGTATTGGGATCAAGTAATTTCTACTTTAACCGGTAATTTCTACTTTAACCGATAATTTATGCCGGTAAAATTTGTACGACTGGTCTCAAACTTTTTATTAAACTCGCCGTATATATTGGGCGTCGTTTACAAAAAAAAATCAAATTCGTACCATGTCTCGATCAGGAGGTAGATAAGTATTGGGAGCAATAGTGAAAAAACCCGTCAGAGGTTATTACTAGAATTTATTAAACCAGGTTCTAAAAACTGACTTGACCTTTAATGAATTTTAAGGTAAAGTTTGGAACCCCAAAACACCGAAATCCCAATATGTTCTATAACAAAACGCTTCTCAAAAATAAGCAATCAACTCTGAAAAAGTTGACTTTCTGCGTAATCTGCCAATAGTAATTTCAAAAAGCTAGTCGTTGAACATGTAAAAATGGCGTCAAGTTTAACCCGATTGGAACCCGGTTGGAAATCTCTTTGTTTGGTTTCACAGTTCGCATCAAAA
This sequence comes from Oikopleura albicans, assembly GCA_004367875.1. Taxonomy (NCBI): domain Eukaryota; kingdom Metazoa; phylum Chordata; class Appendicularia; order Copelata; family Oikopleuridae; genus Oikopleura; species Oikopleura albicans. The sequence continues at coordinate 338,600 of SCLG01000098.1, read as the reverse complement.
CAAACTTTACTATTTCGTTCAATGTAAACAAAAAAAAATGGAAAATTGAACGGTTCAGAAGCATCTGTGAATAACCACGTGGCTGAAGCACTGATTAGGATATTTACCAGACGATATGTAGTATATTATTTGGGCCAATGAAACTTGAATAAATTGCTGATTCGATTAATTTTTATGCACCGAAAAGATCGACCATGAATCATGGTCAATGATTCACCGAATGTTCACGTAGACGTTAACAGAAAAATTAGATATTCATGTTATATACAGTCCCGACTTTCAAATCATGTTGCAGTTACTTTTATCTATTTTTTATATAAATAACCAACCTCTCTTAGAATAAATATATTTTGAAGTAATGAATATAAAATGAAAAGCTAGTGTCTAACTGCGTCCGATAAATATTGGGATTTGAAAGGCGGAGACTCTCATTATATTTTGTTATCACTGGTTGTAACTTCAATCAACAAACATTTCCCATGTTTAGAGATAAGATAATTCATAACTTTGAAAATGAACCCAAAAAATATTCTCAATGAATTTCTCGAGAATTTGAAATGAATAACGCTGAATTGGCAATTCATAACGCGTTTCTAACTTCAATTTGCGTCAACGTAGGTTGAAAAAGAATGAATGATTGGCCTTTACAGTATGCGGATCAAATTTCGGAACAAATCGGGCTATTTTATTGGATATCCTGACGAACGGTCGAAATTCAGAAAGATTCAACATACGTTGACGCAAATTGAAGTTAAAAAGAGGTTTTATTTTTGAAAAGCAACTCCAAAACGTGAGCGGCAAAACGTGAGCCACACATATGATTATATTTGGCACATGACCTATTTTATAGCAACAATGAAAAATTTAATCATACCCGCTGAAAAGTTCTCTTTCGTTTTCTTCCGTATGCTTGTTAGCGTCTCTGCGTCACTATCGGCCCATTCCAACACCAACCGCCTAAAAAAATTAACTCATCATTACAAAAAAAAAATCAACAAAAATCTGAAACATAGATTACAAGTGCATTAAATTAAGTCTTTTTTCATAAGGAGAATGTGGTTTGACCTTACTTCATCGCTCAGGGAATGAGCGTAGTGATGAGTCATTAATTATCAGCATAAAAAACGTGCTGACAAGCCCAATTAAAAGTATATTTTCTATCTCTAGGAGCAAAAAGTCAATCGTGTTTTAGATGTTTTAGGTGGTTTTTAACTAGTAAAACTAAACTAAAATAAACCTTTATATAAACTTTAATAAACCACCTCCGGACATCGCCACTGGTCAATAATAAAGTTTTGTTTTTGACTTTTCAATATAACAAAATAAACAGCTGCAACCAGACATACTGATCACAAAACAACTAAAAAATCTTTCTAATTAAAAAATCACGATTTGGTCTTTATCCAAAAAAAAAAAACGAAAAAAACATGATTTAAAAAGATTTTTTCCCAAAAAATATGCTTCACAAAAAATTGAATTGACCTTAGTGCAAAAAAGATCACTTGACCTTATGACGGTCACACCTTGTGACCTTATAACCAGACCCCCTGTACAAATATTTCTGACGTATCTTTGGTGAATAACGCTTTCCCAGGGTGGTTGGTTGGATTTTTGAGTTAAGTACTAACTTTTTTTACTTTGAACTCTACTAGTAGTAACTACTAGTACTAAAAAGCGTAGAAAGACATTTCTTAATCAAAAAATGCGCCAGCGAAGGGGAGAGGTCATTGCCCAACAAAAAGACAAAAAAAAAGACATGATTTATGTTCAAAACTGACTCGACTGTATCGCGGTCAAAATGGTTGACCTTTCGAGTGTAGGGATACTATAAACAATATAAAAAATCAAAAATAGCCACCAGATAGATTTTTCGATGGACTTTTGGAAAAAAAAAATACGGGAAGCTTACTTATAAGTTATAACCAACAATGCATGTACGGACAAAATACTAACAAACATTTACAAAAAACGAAGGGCTCGTCCGGGATTTGAACCCGGGACCTCGCGCACCCGAAGCGCGAATCATACCCCTAGACCAACGAGCCACGTTCTACGTGGCGAAAATGAAAATCGAGTATCCAAACAAACCTGCCATAAATATGTGTCGATAATTTGAGCGCGTCGAATGCGGCTTTAGCGTCGCCAGCCGTGCCAAATTCAATAAAGGCAAAACCACGATGTTGCCCAGATGGTTTTTTTGGCATGCGACACGATTTCAAATCCCCAAACGTCGAAAAGAGCTTTTCCAATTCTGCTCCGTGACATTGAAATGGTACATTTCGAACCTAGGTAAATAATTAAGGACCGGTCAGTCATGTTGTGTACAAACTACAGTCCTATCGCCTTTTTCTTGACACTTTCGCGTGACTCATCGGGCCTGAAATCTGTCAAGAAACGGGATTTTTGTCAAGAAAAGGGCAATCTGTCAAGATTTTGGACACCGACTGTTCAACCGCCTATGTGAACGCTGAAAATACAGTTTTGAGGAACATTTCTCCTGAAAAAATTTATTGAAATGTATTAAAATATGAAATAGTCAAATATAAAACTAGTAAAACATATTTTGGTAAAAACTTGTTAATAAAATTTTAACAAATTACATTTGAATTTAAAGAAAATTGTCAAGATATGGCAATTTGTCAAGAAAAAGTCCACCGACCATATGAGTCATAGGGCCTAAAATCTGTCAAGAAACGGGGTTTTTGTCAANGGTGCTCAATTCTATGTAGGCTTTTTGCGATATCGTGTCTCGTTCATTAAATTTCAAGTACAGCAAGTTGGATGATTTTCAAATTTTTGGACTTTTTTCGAGTTTTTTTGAGATATTTTTTGTTCTAGACCTCGCAGGAAAAAAAGCCTACATAGAAATGAGCGCCTGTATTATAGAAACATTTGACCGAAAAAAGAAAATCAATACCACCAACACTGCTCACGTGATTGGCGCCTCAAAATCAAGTTTTCGACAAGTTCAAGTTAATCTGGGGGATCGGTGGTGCTACTTATGACATGTTAGATACAGCCATGTTAAAGTACAAGCTTTGGTCTCTTAGCAACAGAAGAAAATAGTGTAATCGTATTTATGGAACGGTTTTTATAGCGTTTTCCCCGAACGTAAAGTTTGTAAACAACATGACTGACCGGTCCTTAAATGTAAACAGTTAAATAAAAGTTAATAAATAAAATCAAAAACAAATTCAATAATTTCACGTTTATTGTGTGCTTTAGAAATTAAAAAAATGATTCAGTCTTTGGGGATGATTTTGATTTATCAATTCTGCAATTTGCAGAAAATAATTCGTGTTTTGCCCATTTGGAGACATTACTACTCGGAAAAAAGTTCGAAAACACGTTATTTTTTGCCTTATACACTATAATTATACCGGATAAAATAGAATACGTTCTAAGGTATTTTCTTTTCTCCGGTATAATTGTAGTCTATTAGGCATTTTTTGGGATAAAAAATAACGTGTTTTCGAACTTTTTTCCGAGTAGTTATGTCCAAACGCTTTGTTCCGTTTTCCCTTACTATTTTTAAAAGTTTATTTTGCGGTGTTGTGCCATTAACGCTCATGCTTACAAGTTTCCAGACTGGAAATTTACTTACTGTAAGAAATATAAAAAAATAAGTATCTTCTGAACATTGAGAACCATGGTATTATTAATAAATATTATGACATATGAGCATTATAAGTTATAATTTATAAGCTATAAATTATAACGCAAGACTTCGAAGTTTATATAACTGTCTATTTGTCACATAACCAGCCCGCGGGCTAGCGGCGCCCATTTTTCGGATATTATTCAATTTCAGCTCGATAATGAGTTTAAATAAATTTGAAACACATGATAATTAAATTGTTTTTTGTATTTACAATTTTTTGTGTTAAATGTTAATTACCATTAGCTTGGTCGAATTTGACGGTTGCTCTTGTTTTTCGGCTTCTTTTCTGTTTCCTTGGTCATTTTCAGCACGATTCTGTGATATCTTCAATAAAATCCGGTGTCCATCAAGCTCGACACCTTGCAACTTTTTTATTGCTTCTTGGGCGGCGTTTGGGTGTGCCATACGTACCCAACCATATCCCATCGATAAATATTTACCCTTTGAGCATTTTCAAAACTGTAACCGTCCAAATGTTATAAATAAAATTACAAACTATATGGTAAACACTCCCGTACAATTTCTAGTTAGTCAACTTAACTTTTAACTTTTTTTTTCTTTGCATTGGATAAAAATAATCAAATCTGTTTTTAACCAAAACGCGCAGAGTCCGGTACTGGTGTGGGTCGTCAGTTTGTCACCGAGCTCCGAGCGAGTCTTACCATGGATAAGACCGAGTACTGTTTTAAACCTACAAGCCAAAATCCATTGGTGACACTTTTTTGCTCACACCAGTACCGGACTACAATATTTTTCCATCATTAAAAAAAGATCGATCAACGACAGTCGACATATATAGATTATGTAAAAATTTAATTTATTTTACAGAAAATGTCGGAAAAATATTTGACCCTATATACAAGTAAGGACTTGTTTATAGGGTCAAGTTATAAGCCATAATATATGGCCCATAAATAATAGAAATAACTAATTTATTTTTTTATGGGGTAGTAATTTGAAAACAACCTTGTCGAGCCTCTTCGAAACCGCGCATTCTTCCACTTTGCCGATTTTGGTAAAAGTATTTCGAAGTGAATCGTCGGTGGTTGAAAAGTTGAGATTTTTAACAAAAAGCATGGCGCCTGACTTGTCGGTTTTACTGTGCGTCGACAATTCGGTCTTGATGCGTTTCGCCGTTTCTTTTTCCTCTTCGAGACAATCAAGAGGGGCCCATTCGAGATACAGGGGACGGTCGCCGAACCGCGAATAAGCGACACCCTTGAAGGCTTTTTTCGCATTTATTGAACCGGAAAATTCGACCAAGGCAGCTAGACCACTTGGCGGCATAATCACACGTCCGAGCCCTCCAAACTTTTCAAACCTTGCTTTTGGTGATCAAATATTAAAAAAAATACGGTATGGTAATAAGTTCATAGGGAGAATGTCAACTGAGATATTCCAGATGCAACTTGCAGCTTATAATTCTTTCGTTAAAATAAACATATTAACCTTTGAACACATATTTAAAACAGTTCCCTGAACAAATCGGGCGGAATTTTTTCTACCTCATCGCTCGTTGTGTTCTAACCTACGTAATTGTTCGCAATAAGAAAATCGATGGTCCTGAATCGAATAAGCATACTCTCGAAAGCTCTCCGACCACCCTTGGACACTTTTTGGTCGATTTGACCACAAAAACGCAAATGATTTAAATACACCACCTGTCTACGGAACTTAACAAAACTTTTCGAAAAAAAGGTGTTAAGTTCCGTCAATTTTGTTAAGTTCCACGGTCAGTGCGTAGGCGGAAATACTGTAAAACTTTTAAAAAACTGTTAAGTTCCGTCAATTTAGGCCTTTTTTTCTAGATTTTGTTTCATGTTAAGAACAAAATTTGATAATTTTCAACATGTTTGATATCAACGATATCATATTTTACCATAAAAATAAACAAATTACAAAAAAAAACAGTTTCAATTTAGATAAATAGAGATTTTTTAAATTGTGGATAAGTCGTCTCAGCGGTATAGTTCATGGATAGCGTTCTAAGGTCTGTATCCCAAAAAACGTAAGAAGACATGGTTTTGTAGCATTTTTTTCTCAAAAAAACAGGAATTCGATGCAAATTACATCAAAACTCTTTTTTTTTCTTTTTCACTTTGAAAATTACCAACACCACCTTCCAAAGTATACCACGGTGTACCACTTATGTACGTAAATTAACAAAACATTTTGAAAAAAGGTGTTAAGTTACGTGATTTTTGTTAAGTTACGTGATTCTTGTTAAGTTCCGTGGGTATGGCGTAGGCGGAAAAGTTGTCGCGAAAAAACTGTTAAGTTCCGTGATTTTTGTTAAGTTCCGTGGCGTTAACTTCCGTAGACAGGGGCACCGACTAAATTGGTATCATGAAGTTTTGGTCGAACGTATAAGAGGTCGAAAGTATAAAATGTCGAAAGTGTAAATGGAATAAAACCGAATTCGACGCAAATTTTTACCAAATATTGTCATATATATACACGTTAATATTTCGCTGGTCGAAAGTGGAAACGGAATAACTCAGAATTCGACGCAATTTTGCGTCGAATTCTCTTTTATCCATTTTGACCTTTCAGCCTATTATACTTTCGACCAAAAAAACATGATACCAATTTAGTTGGTGCCTAGACAGGCGGTGTATTTAATTTTAAAATGTGCTTTGGACCTGATATTTTCGTCGAATTTAGAATACAGTTATGTCATCACATTTCAGCCACCGTTTCCTTAACCTCAGTTCCGTGGGCAATGCCCCAGATGGCAAGTTTTTCACCAAAATAATCTTGTCAGAACGTTTCGCATTTTTCTTAAACATGTCGAGTTTGACACCATTATCCAACAGGTACGATTGAATGTCAGCAATAATCTGCGATTCTCCTAGCGCCAATTGAATCGCCACGTCATCCCGCTGCATGATTTTCGACTTTTCGACGCTGAACCGTTTCGACATTTCGTCGGCGACCGCATTCGACCCGACAAAGAGCGAATTCCAGGAGAAATTATCCGTCGGCGCGTTTTCCTTCATTTTCGCCATTTTTTCTTTTTTGAAACTCGTATTGAGCGTGGGATCGGTGCGTTGGGGTCGCTCGTGCTGAAATTGGGATTCGGGTTTTTCTTTACCGGGCAGTATGTGTAAAATGCGACCCATGAAGCTGGTCCCGTCCAATTCGGAAAGAACTCGAACAGCGTTTTCGGGCATCTGATATTCTACAAACGCGAATCCTACAGAAATTTGTCAATTATTTAATTCAATTTATTGAAGGGTTATTAATTATAAATATAAGGATCGTACTATCGACCGATACTTAATACCCACAATCCCAGTTAGGGTAATGGGACAAAAATCATATAATGAAAAAAAAGAATTTATTTACAATTTATATTATCCACGGAATAATTATTTATATCTCAAGAAGAAACGCGAAAAAAGAAATTTATTGCCGAATAAACCTACGTATATATTTATTCAACAATAAATTATTTTTTCGCGTATCTTCTTGAGATTTAAATAATTATTGATATTCCTTAGAGAATATAAATTGCAAATAAAATTTCTTATTTTTCATTTTAAGGAGATGACAGGCCTTATCTGGTATGTCATATTTGTAAACAATGTACCCATAACCTCCTTAAATAACGAATTTAACATGAGAAAATTCCCCCCCTAAACCTGGTTAATGAACTGGCAAAACAATAAGTAAACGTAACCTTTGGGTCTCTTTGAGATATCATCAATAGGCAACATCAATTCGGTAAGCGTGCCATAATTGGACAAGATTTCTTTCAAGTCATTCTCTGTGCATAAATACGACAGATTGCGAATAAAAAGTCGTCCGCTTTCGGCGACATCTTCAACCTCTTCTTGCTCATTTTTATTGGCATCATCTTCTGGATCGGAATCGATCAAATCTGGATCAACATTTCCCTTCAAAAACGTCTTAATCTTTTTGTTGTTTTTCGACGATTTGTCGCGGTTTTCGGCCTTGTTGATCGCCTTACATGACTCAATTCGCAACTTAGTGAGGCCTATCTGAGAACCATTTAGTTTCTCGCGAGCAAATTCGGCGTCCGCGGCATTTACAAATCCAACAAAAGCAACGCGCCGCGATTTTCCATCAGGCTTCCGAAGTAAGCGACAATCCGTTACTGAAAATATTCAATTTCCGCCGCTATCTATCTAGATATTACACACACAAAAGAGTGGGTCTTGAATTAGGCCATTACAACCGGTAAGGTGGTGCTACCGATCGGAAACTACAGAGGGTTGGTTATAAGGTCTTAAACGAAGAAAGACCATAAGGCCTTATTATTAATATAACTTATAAACATCTGAATCATAAAAAAATCCACCATAAAACCTGAATTGGTTTACTAAAGTGGTTGCGAGAAAGTTCAAAAAGATATGATTTCCAAAAAATCAAGCTTTTGATTTTAAGACCTTAAGAGCAAAAAAGACCATAACGCCTTATAAGCGCCTTATATAGCGCAGCCTTATAAGCGCCTTATATAGCGGTCCAAATCTGAGACCTTATAACCCGCCCAGTTAACAATTTAAATAAAGTTCCCATCAGCTTGGGTCTAGGTGAAGATATAAAAGTATTGGTGGAATAGTGAAAAAACAATTCGTCTATACTGATATGATGGAAATAAGACCCTCCAACATTTATATTATATTTACCGTTGACCGTTAAGTCATAGCTCTTATGGTATAGATTTATATAGGCCCGTAAACAAAATAGCGAACAATAAATATCTCGAACACACTAAAACTTAATATAACGCATTTTAATATTTGCGGTTTATGAATAACATGAGGCGAATCTATAGACAAATAATCAAACGTCTAAAGACAAATGATTAAATTGGAATACGCCGTTTATGGTTAGTTCAATTTGGGAGCAGGGCTTGGTTGAAACATTTCATTATTTTTGCAATTTTATTGATGGCGACGATTGATTGGTCTATGTTGGGAAGTCGTGTTTTAAGCCGTTTAACGGCTTATTTGAATGTCACTTTAATGTCGGAAGGGCAAAAGCATCGTTACTAGTTATTTTCTCATTTATACTACAGTCCCCCACCCAAATAGGTAACGAAATGACGTAATTACCCAAATAGGTAGCGATTTTTTCAGAACGAAATCGTTACCAATTTGGGTGGGGGACTGTATATCAATTTTCGAATTCTGAAAATTCAATATTTTCTTATTTAAAAAAATATAATGTCCAAAAATAACCCCAACTTAAGACTGCATTTCCAATTGTTTACCTGATCCATTTTTGTCAAAAAACTTTCGAATGCTCTCTTCTGTACATGCTGCTGTTAAGTTTTTCACGCAAATTCTAGTGTCATTCATCATTATAATTTACTCGAGAAGAACATTCATTTGAAATCTGAAAATATAAGCTTGTTAGATTTTACGCATAAAAATTGAAGAAAAAAAAACTGGAAATAATGTAGACATTTATTTGACGTGAAATTGCTGGATTCATGCGTCTACGTCTTTCAATTGTCAAAATTAAAGCTTTTTAAATCGACACAAAAGACGAAAAAAACCGTCGCCGATTTAACTGGGTTAACGTCTGAATATAAAACAGGAATTATTCATCAATATATTTTAAGATTCCAATTTTTTCACCTTTATAAAAAAAATTTATTTTTTCGAGTTTTTTTTTCACGCATCACGCAATTTTACTATTCTCTACAGCCAACCGTAACCGTACCGTAAGAGTACCGTAACCGTACCGTACCGTAACCGTACCGTAACCGTACCGTAACCGTACCGTACCGTAACCGTACCGTAACCGTACCGTAACCGTACCGTAACCGTACCGTAACCGTACCGTAACCGTACCGTAACCGTGGATAATACAATTAACGAGATCATCGAGCGAACTTCTTTATTAACTTCTTTATGATGGAAACTATGCATTGCTTTATTTTTTCCTGCATATTTTTAATAAAATGTTTCAATAAATGGTAAAAAAAATGTCAGTTATATTCTAGTGTAGGAACTCCACAACAACACGTAGCTAAGTTTAACTAAAATTTGAGCAGAACAAAACGATTGTCGTTTTTAACTCTCACAGCGGGCAGTTATATACAGACAAAAATACATTTGAAGAAAAATATCAGAAAACACAAGCTTCTCAACTGGCAGTTGTTGCTGTGTTTATAGCTGAAAATCGTTTTTTTTTCTATTCTGCCAAGCTTTACCGTAAGCGGAAGGGTACTAATTGCAAAGCAGTATCTGGAAAGGATGTAACTGGAACGCAATATCTAGCATAAAGAACAACCCGAACAGAAACAAGGTCAAAAAAAAACTTGGATAAATTGAAAAATTTTGGGTAGCTAAGAAAAGCTGGGACAAACTGTGACTGCAAAGTTTATAAAAAAAAATTTATTACCCGTGTTTACCCCTGTCGTTCTAAATTTAAACCCAAAAAAGTGAAAAAAAAGACATGATTTATCTTAAAAAAATGACTTGACCTTAGTGCAAAAAGATGACTTGACCTAATAACGGTCACACCTTGTGACCTTTTAACCAGACCCCCTGTAAGATTCACTAGCTTTAACAAAACTTGCAGTCTCCGTTTGTTCCAGCTTTTCTTTCATAGAGCGCTTCCGGCACAGTTTTTCCATATACTGGTTTATATTTATTTCCCTTCTCTGAAAATCTATGCGTTTTTAGTGTGACAAGTCGCTATTGGCTTTCAATAAATTTAATAGCCTCTCTGGCGTTGCTTCGAGGCATTTAGACAAGATAGAAAATATGTAAAATGTTACGTATTAGTTACGGTCATGGAACATATGCGTCATATGACCTAATTGTATTTACGAAGATTCTACATTATTAAACTGGAAATCACTCTTGAAAATTTACGACGAAAAAACTAGACGAACGAGTTTAATAAATGGAACTAATATATGTGTATAGTACGTACTCTAAAAACACTTTAAATTGAAGGTACGGCCGCAGTTTTAAGATTAAACCAGTTTCCAAATTCAGTTTACAGGGAATATACCCTAATAAGCACCAACAGGTTGCAAAAAATAATTCATAACATTTATGAAAAAATGGAAGGAATCTCATTTATGGACGCGTAATAAGGATTGAACAATCTGAACAAATCAAATCGGCATAAAAAACAGAAACTAATTGAAGATTCGTGGACATAATTTTCAAACCACAAAAAAAGGAATTTTTAATTTCATTAATAAAAAATATGGCTACTCAGCGTTTTACATGAATTTCCGCCGTTTTTTCTTTCGTATTTTTTAGAAAGCCAAACTTGATTTTTTTTTCCACACGTCAAAAACTCGCATACTAACATCTAGAATATCCGGAAGAAAATATGGCGTAAATTCATGTAAAACGACGAGTAGTTAATTTGAATTCCTAATATTATACGCTTATCCGGTACTTAAGACCCGGACAGCTTGATGAATCCTTTAAAGGATTCATGATTTTATTAGTCTGCAAAGTAGTCATTTTAAAAATTCTTTTCAAGCTAGTCATTGAGTGCTTATAATTTCCCTTATATATTACATAAGTTAGGCTACGAGAACTGTATCAAAAATGACGTGCTTTTTCAAGCTAAAAAACAACACGATAATTGAAGCGATTGTGACATCAGTTGTATAAATATATATATAATATATATGAAGAGAGTGGCGAGAAGTTGTGCAAATTATTTTAGACAACATGAGCGATGTTTTTGTTCGTAAAAATAAAGAGGTATCTGGAAAGGTCCACGCCGGAACCTTGGTGGCTGACTCTTGTATGAGGTAACTGAGCTACAAATAACTAAAAACGAGTATCAAATGGAGCTATGCAAAGGAGAATGGACTGTATGTTTTTTTGTTGCACTTTGGGTTGTCGTATTTTCATTGAACGCCATTGGTCATCTCATTATTTTTTATCTGAATAACTATTATATAGACTTGACTATTTTTTTCGGAATTCCAAAAGTATTGCAAGCAGACGTTACCAAAAACAAGTTAGAATGATAAAACTCAAAAATATTACATCATAAAAGAAAACGGCGTGAAGAATTTACCTGTCGTAATATTTCTATAATAAACTTTATCATATCGTTCGTACGCGCTTTTCCGGCTTCCAACACTTCAGCATGAGATGCTACCGCCTGATCCGAGTCCACTGAGTCCACCACCATATTTGTTATCAGTGACACCGCAAGCACTCTTAATTTATTTTATTATTTTTTGTTATTATTTGTGAGTATAGGTAAAATTTGATTACATGATTACATAACCTTAGTTCCACAATAAGACCTTAGTGCTGGGAAAAAGTTTAAAAAGACAAATAATTATCTAATAGAAAAATTAAATAAAAAGACACCATTTCTTTAGGAAAAAATGTGCCAGCGGGGGGGAGGTCTTCATCCAAAAAAAAGCGTAAAAAGACATGATTTCAAAGATTTTTTCCTAAAAAACATGCTTCACAAAAAATGACTTGACCTTAGTGAAAGAAAAAAATGACTTGACCTTAGTGAAAGAAAAAAATGACTTGACCTTAGTGCAAAAAAGATGAATTGACCTTAGTACAAAAAGATGACTTGACCTCATAAGACACCCTGTGACCTTATAACAAGACCCCTGTATGTCGATTAACATACCGTAAGCCACAATGGCGAGCTGTGACAACTTCGTGAATTGTGCTCATGCCAACGGCATCCGCTCCCATCGCCTGCAAAAATCGCTTTTCGGCGGGTGTTTCGTAATTTGGGCCGAAAACACAGGCATATATGCCACTCTGTACGCGTTCATTCAGTTCGCCTCCTACTTTTGCGGCTAGGTCGCGCCACGTTCTGTCGTATGCGTCGCTCATTGGCGGAAATCGGGGACCAAATCGACTGTCGTTTGGTCCCACCAATGGCGAGTACCCCATCAGCCCCGGTAGATAAATATGATCTTAAATATGTTTATTAGGTATATTTTACTATCAGTTTGCTGAATACGCACACCCAGATCTATTTCCGACACCAATTATCCGGTTATCTTAACAATTTGGCGAGATAATTGTAAATCGCGAATCGATTCGCGATACGTTTCGGTCCAAAAAGTGATACGATGACCGTTACAACTGTATTCAATTGAAACGGCCATAACTTATGGGCCATAAGTCAGTAAATGCGACATTCCTAACTTTATATAAACAAAGGAAACTCTTGGACCAAACTAGTCTATAACTAACAAATATCAGAAAGTTTTAATTTTCCCTGGAAAATAATTAATAAGAAATCTTTAATATGAACAAGATATAAGTCAATCACAAAAATGCAATATTATAGTACTTGGATAAATCATTGTTTATTTCTTTTTTATTATCATGTATAATTTGAACTTTTACGGACATATATATTTTCTATAATTTAATCTGAATCCGATCCCACTGAGCTGCATGAGTTTCGTTGCCGGTGAAGTACATAAACAATAAAAAAAACACTCAAAAATGATTATTTCAGTAACCAGAATTACTTAAAAAATGTTATCACTTCATTATTTTGCGAATATCATGCAGAAACAAATTTATGACGTGTTTTTTAATAGGTCCGGGTGACCAGTGCAAACTGTCCACGCTTTCGAGATCAGACCACCGGACCTTTTTAAAAAACACGTCTATCAGAAAGATCTATGGTTTCCAATAGTATTGAAACTTTCAATACATAAAGGTTTTGTTTCAATTTATAGCTACTTGTCATGTAAATGAGCGATTGAAGAAATCCGATATTAAAATTTAAGTTACATCATTTGACATAAATGTCGGCATCTACAATCTTGATTTCTCGACATCTAGCACCAACCTGTTCGTTTAAATAAATGCGGAAATATCTAGATATCAATCTATCCGCTGATGGGTCACATCTGTTTTCAATCGAAATTCGTGCCGAAAATATACTTACTATCGCCAACGTCCACCTCATATAAAATATAATCCGTCTGTGATATAACATACCAAACACAAAAATGCAAAAATACAATTTTGAACAAGACGCCCTTTATTTCCCGATTTTTGAACAACCATCATTCAAAAAGCCTGTAACATTGAAGTTCGGGATTGAGCAAATTTTGAAAATATCTGACACGTTTGAAGAAAAAAAAGCACAGAAGGCAACCGTCAAAAATGAACGAGTGCAACGAAAACGCACTTTATTCACAGACTTCCAGTTGGAATTACTAGAAGGCCTGTTTTCTCAGACAAAATATCCGTCAACAAAAACGCGTCTGGAAATGGCACGTCGACTCGAGCTGGAAGAAAAACAAATTCGAACTTGGTTTCAAAATCGCCGCAGTAGACTCCGCCGACAAAGAAACTCGTGTAGCTCGGTGGGATCGGATTCAGATTAAAATATAGAAATATACCCTGTCCGTACAAAGTTCAAATTATAAATTAACTTCACTAGTGAAAACAATAAATATTTCGAAAGCCTGAAACATACTGTGGTTTAAAACAGAGGTCGACACATTCGGTTTTCCCTACCCGACCCGTACCCGTATTCCGCGGGAAAACGCGGATCATACAGTATGAATCATAAAAAGAGGTCGGGCAAAAAATCGGGTCATACACGAGGTCAAGAGGTTCGGTATGACCCGTTTTTTTTCATTTTCTCATTTCATTCTTCGCTTATACGCGCAATTCATTAGGTAGTGCAATGTTTTGACTTATATAGTGCGGCGATAGTCATACCCGAGTGCTCTGGTTTAAAACTACCCAGAACTTAACTAGACCTGGCCCAAGGGAGCTATAATTATATATTATAGGTTAACGGTTACGGTAAACGAGTAATAAATCTAGTAAAAAAACCACTTCTTGTGCAACTAAATCCTACGGGAGGCCGTGCCCTATAATCACGGTTCCCGTTTCCGACAATTTAAGGTCTTCGAGCCTTCAGGCTACCGACTTGACCTTATAACGGCACAAATGGCTGACCTTATAAGTTATAACCAACCCCCTGTACAATTTCGACGGCCCGTTTAGTTTAAACATATATAACCTGTACAGTTTAGTAAATAAGAACTAACCGTTTAAGATCATAAAATCTCCGACATTAAACTTGGAATTCATGCCGCCAGCAGCATTTGTCATGATAACACCAGAAACGCCGAGAAGTTTCATCACGCGAATTGGAAAACCAACTTTCCACGCGTCGTAGCCTTCGTAAGGATGAAAACGTCCTTTCATACAAATAACGTTGAGTCCCGATATTTCCCCCAAAACAAGCTCTCCAGAATGTCCTTCTACACCAGAACCTATATTTCATATTAATTACGGTTATTTTTTATAACCGGTACTTTCGTTTCTGGTACCGTGGTTAACTTATTCTCGAACTTTGTGCATACCTGACTTTTGGAAAAATGGGATATCATTGTAGTCGATTGTGATTGATTCGGCCAACATGTCACCGAGTCGACCCAATCCCGACCCACAAATGATGCCGAGGTCGAAGTGTGAACTTCTAATTGAGCGAACATAATTGGCCGCCTGTTCCGCTTGGTCATATGAGCCGCAAAATGTGTTATTGTTCAACTCCACCTCGACGCCGGGCATCAGATCAAATCTAGAAAAAAATAATCAAAATTAGTTTGTGTCCTTTGTGTTTTTTTGTTGTTGTTTGAAATATATATACACAACCGGCCCAGACAAATATATTCGATAGGCATGATAATGTCATCGTAAATAGGTACATTTTAGATCTCTAAAATCGTCAACGACATTTTCCCCATTATACGAAAAATCTTTTTTTTAGAAAATGTTCGAAAATTTTTCAATTATGTTGAACTTAAGCAGCGCAACGGGTATTTAATATCCTAAAGTAAAATAACATGAGGATAGGCTAAACTCATAGTGTAAGGTTACCGAGAAAACACAGATAACATAAAACTGTTTCTTTTTATCAATTTCGATAATTTCCTCTGCCTCGATCTCCTCCCCGACTTGATTCTCGACCACCACCGCGTCCACTTCTAGAGCCACGACTTGATCCTCGACCAGTATTGCCACCTCGAGCACCGCGGTTACTATCACTACCGCCCCGACCGCGGTCATTGCTTCTATTACCGCCACGGTGACCCTGATCGTTGTTTCGGTCCTCACGATAACTGCGGTCTTTACCTTGATGGTCTCGATCTCCTCGATTTCCACGGTCTTGATCTTTACCACCGCCGTAACCACGGTCACGATCTTTACCACCACCATAACCACGATTATTTTCATTACCACCACTATAACCGCGGTCATGATCTTTACCACCGCCATAACCGCGGTCATTATCTTTACGACCGCCATAACCGCGATCATGATCTTTACCACCACCATAACCGCGTTCATTATCTTTACGACCGCCATAACCGCGATCATGATCTTTACCACCACCATAACCGCGGTCATTATCTTTACGACCGCCATAACCGCGATCATGATCTTTACCATCACCATATGTACGCTCTTCATTTCGACCACCGCGAGTACTGCGGTCATTGCCTCGTTGACCGCGATTATTGCGATCACCACGGTAACTACCATGATCATGATCTTTTTCGCGATTATTGCGATCACTACGGTAACTACCATGATCATGATCTTTTTCGCGATTATTAAATTGACCCCTACCGCCACGCTGACCGCGATGGCTATCACCTCGCGATCGTGAATCACTGCCGCGACTGGAACCATAATTTGAACCGCGGCTAGTAGGCCTCGCAAAGTCAGGATGATTTACTCGCTGAACCGCCGGACTCTTTGATCTAGGCCTTGACGACCCCTGAAAATGATCGTCGTCGCCAATGAAGTCGAATAGAGAATTTTGTGACGGTCGAACTTTTTCGTCTTCTTCTTTTTGGTGGCGGCCACCTCTTCGACCGCGTCTACCGCGACCTCGAGTTCGAGTATTTGATTGAGAATCTTGCCGCTCACTATCTTCTAATCTTCGCAATCCATCAAGTGCTAAATATCAGACAATTACAGACGGTAATGAAATATTACTAATATGTGAGTTCAAAGGGAATTAAGTCGTTGGTTAAAAGTTAAAATTTATAACTTATAAGGTCACAGACTAAAAAAGACATTACAATCAAATCAAATTATTATTTATCTTTATCCAAAAAAAGCGTTTACGTTTTTAAAAAGACATGATTTCAATGATTTTTCCCAAAAAACATGCTTCACAAAAAATTGACTCGACCTTAGCGCACTTGACTTGACCTTGTGACCTTATAACCAGACCCACCTGTAGATAAATAACGGAAATTATAACAATATATTACCCATATATACGTCATTGTCGGCTTCTTGGAGCGCCTGGGTCGCACTAGATTTATCGAAACCCATTTCGACTAATTGTTGAACTGCCTTTTGGTCAAGCTTAAGGCCGGAAGCCGTCGGCAACGAACGATAAAATGTTTTGGGTGCGGGTGTTGGCGTGGTAACTGGTCGTTGAACTGGCGACTCGGTTCGCGTGTCCGTATTGTGCGCCTTTCGCTCATAGTTCAAGGTATTGCGTTTAAGGCTTGACAGGTTTGTTTGCCCAAACTTCAACCTAAACCTGGACTTTGGCAGAGGCAAAATTTCGGACCTTTCATCTTATTTATAACGGACGATATCAGACCTTATAACCAAAAACCCCCCTTTAGACTGTCTACCTACCTAACTGTTTCAATCTGCGCTAATTGTTTTTCACGTTCGGCCTCAAATTCATCATCGCTGCCGTCACCATTCTCATCGTCATCTTTTTTGAAAACCTTTTTTCCGGAAAGATCTGTATGGACGACTTTATGGCGGTTTTCTTTCTGATTTCGTTTCTCGTAGGGTATAAACGGCGGCGGGCCGCCTTGTTCAAAGGAGCGAACTCGAAACTCATCACTGGTCGAGTCTCGCTCAACGAGCCACTTTTCGATGAGTTTGTCGACCTAACTCAAAGATCCAAACAGAGGCTATTGTAAATAACAATTTGTTTATTACAAGGAATTAACCTCCCCCATTTTTTTTTGTAGTTTTTTGGTAGATTTTTTCACCTTTTGGTATTGCCAATTTATATTTACCGTATTTGGTATTAAATGCATTTTTGAAACAATGTAAGACCTTATGACGAACATCTGAAAACGGAAGCTCTAGCTGTTTTTTAAACTTCATCCGAAAAAAAAATTAAAAAGACGTAATTTTATAGAAAAAAAAGCTTCAAAAAGGAAGATCAATAATAATTATATCCAAAAAATGTTTTTTCACATAAAGTGGGGTATCAACGGGACAGAAAAATTTCTTATTTCGATCTCTGACCTCGCCACCTAATATCTTCATTGACTTATCCTCCAATTCCAAAAACCCGTCATTTATTTTGAGTGAATTCTTTATCAGGATTTTCGTCCCCGGCATTGTATCTACTGAAATTGCCGAGGCCCGACTAAATTCTAACATAGACACTGATTTTGTGCCGTCACTAAGTGTAACTTGAAGAAGTCGCGGTGCTGTTTGACTGTAGGGGTTAATCTTCGGCGCGGAAATATTTCGAACTTTATTCACTTGCAGTATAATAGGCCCGCTCACTTTGCCGACTTGATGAAGGTTTTCCGGTAATGATGACTTTTATAAAATTTAAATACAATATAATAATAACGCTAGGGCTAAAATAGAAGTATGTCCACAACCATTTTATTCTTATTTTGTCCGAAGTAAAAAAAAATAGACATGAAAAAAACTTAAAGACCTAACGTAATTTTGTCCAAATATTACTTCTAAGACTTATTTTCAATTAACGGGTAGGTTGGGATTTTAATGCAATTTTGCATATGCGTATACGCATTTATCACTTAACCGGCAGGTTTCAAAAAATGTTTGGTGCCGGTTAACGGCGCACCCTCTGTATTCCAGGGGAAATACGACAGTTGGTATTTCACGTCGGAATATACGATGGCATATTTACCCACAAAATCACCCTTATTTGAAGACACGAGTTTATCCGAAAGATTATATGATATATCATATATGTATGACTACTATGGTACTAATGTCACTAAGCTTTACTTGAAAGAAACAACTCTAAAAAACAAATTCAATCAAGCTTATTAAACGTATTTAAAAAGTGCCTGGCCAATCAGCTTCAGATCAGTATCCAAAGCAAGATCAATTACATCCTGTATGGTAGCTTCCTCCTCCAGGTCGGACAAAAGATAATCAAATCCTTGTTCCGAAATTGGCCACCCCAATCGGGACAAGTCCTCCCTAACAACCATTCTAAGAAGATTTTTCAGTCCACTTATATTATGACGGATGTTTTTTTTATTTCCTCTATTAAAGATCAATAGAATTTCAACTCATGCTATGGTCCTTTTACTAAATTACCGATTTCAGCAATTGATCAGTGATTTATGGTACATTCCTTAAGTAAACTCCTTTTTGGGACGTTTTCGGTTCTCGAAAATAGCGTCCGAAAAAGGAGCATCGTCACAGTATCATTTTTCTATTAGATTGTCCCCATTTAGGTCAAAAACGCCCCAAAAAGCAGCAATCCTACCAAAAAGGAGTAAGGACTGTATATTCCGGTTAAAACCCACAAAAATGTGGTAACATCGAGGCACCTACAGCTCTCAGGTCGGGCTACAAGCTCAAAATACCTTAATGCAAAAAAAACTGTAAAAAGACATGATTCTATAGAAAGTGTAAAAGACACATTCATGAGTGCTCTAGAAAAATGAAAAGGGGCGCCCAAAAAAGCTGAAATATGTTTTATGTTGAAAAACAACTGACTGAAATCTTTATTTCGGTACTATTTGACCGATGTTTTATATAGGACCGGTTCGGGACCTAGCTGCGTTTGAAGCCACGAGTCTCAGGAACTCGATGCAATTTAAATTATCTTGAATCGTCTAGGAGGAGTATGAATGTAATAATGAAAAAAAAGTAAGAGTTGAAAAATATTGGTCTGGAATAATAAAAATAAAACCCATCTGCTCCTTTATTGTATTTTTTTATTTTTTTTTCTTCGTATTTAATTGACAGAAATTATTGCACTGGAAAATGAGATAGAAATTGACGTAAAAGTAATCTCGTGTAATTTTCTTTGCTTGAACTAACGAGATAAATAATAGAATTGTTTTAGGGATATTAAGAGAAAGGAAATTTTAGGTGTAAGTTTGGGGTAAGTGGTAAGTTGGCGAGACATAAAATACCGATACAGAAAAATTCGTGTTGTTTTCGGTCCTGATAACATATTATCATATGGTGTCTTGAATAGCTTTTATATAGCAACTTATTTTTAGATAACCAAAGAAATATAATTTGACACCTTTTAAGGGGTCATTATTTCATGTGGATTTTTACGTCTTCGGACTTATATCTTCTTAGGCCCGGTTGTATCGCCAATTTACCCGCTACCTTAATTTGCGATTAACAATAAAAAAACTAAAACATTTAGGAGATCCGTTTTTGGGCTCGGTGAATAGGTGCGAGTACAATATTGAAGGTATCTTCTCAGAGATCGGTAACGTACGAATTGGACACCCTAAATCGGGGCATCACATGAGAAAAAAAGCACACACGTGACACATAATGAATGGTTAACATCACAAAATGCCTAAGATAACATTTAAAGAAAATGCTATTATCCAATAAATAGTCTAGAAATGGAAGAAAATAATTATAATTCGTCGTGACCATCTTCGTCTTCGTCTTCATCTTCGTCATCTTCATAATCTTCGTCATCATAATCTTCATCGTCCTCGTCCTAAGTATTTATAATGTTAATTAATGGTATGTAAAAAATCGAAAAGCTAAACACCATTGGGTCTATTGAGAGCGCGTTTAGGGTATTCACTAAACTGATTAAAACTGAAATACAATATTGGAAAATGTATCATGGAATTACGGTTTCTCCGAATTACACAATGAATATTAACTCAAGTAAACTGGTACGTGTGTCTTGTATTTATAATCTGTCGAAATAAGTTCGATAATCTCACCTTGGACGTAAATTACCGCAAAAATATACATAAATGTATTATGTATTGTATGGACAATTGCGTAATTTACGTCCAAAAGGTGAAACCCAACCCAAGTTGTCGAACTTTTGTCAGGTAATTACACCGTCTACGGATTATAGGGCAAACAATTATAAAATAAACAGCTATATTAGAGGTCAGCTAAATTAGATTTTTTTTCTAATCGACCCTAAATCCAAGGGTAAAACTTGGGTTTTGGAGTACGGTACGGATAAGAGTCGGGCACCCGAGTGCCGACCTCTTAGCTATACCTGTTTGCTTTGGTAATATACTTTATACCAATTGAAAGCCGAATATTTATGAACACCATTTAAAGGGTTTATTAAGCGGTAATTTAATTAAAACACGTTTCATGGTCACATTATTAGATAGTTTTGAAGTAGTTCATAAAAAAACGTTCAATTTGTTGGCTGAATGAAAAACGTATGTCACCTTTCATTCTTATTAATGCCATAAAACGAGTGTAGGGAAAATTAAAAAAAATTGTACACTCTAGCACCTTTTTATAGTACGTGTTCTAGGGCTAAATGCTGACCTATTCCTAGTCTGACATCAGGTAACTGACATTTAACTGGTATTTTAACACTTGTTAAAATATATCTTTTCGTTAACGCCCCGCGGGATATATTTACTACAAACTCACATAGTCATCATAATACTAAAGATGGAACATTAATTAATTAAAGGAATAATCATTAATTAAAGGAATAATCATTAATTAAAGGAATATCATTAATAAAGGTATCGCTTGTCCAAGGGAATTCGAACAGTTTTAAACTTATAAAAATGATTTACCTCGTCATCGTAGTCATCATCGCCAGCTTCGTTTCCTTCGGTACCGCCAGATTCGACAAATTTGATCATCGCATCAAGTTCTCGAGCTCCTTCATAATCAATAACTTCCCTATAAAAATATATTTTAAACAAGGTGCAAGAGATTTTTTGTATAAGGTCAAGGTATAAAAAACTGACTTGAGATTATACATTCTGAAATAAACTAATGTTCAATTCGAACAGTTTTTGCCTTGAAAACTAAAAACAATAATTCGCCTTAAAATAATCAGGAAATATTCGGAATTCCGCATTCTTACCTGTCGGCTCCCTTTGGATAGAATTTGAGAGTTGGAAAGCCTTGTACTTCGACATCGTCGAACTCGTTGGCAGTTGCGTCAGACTTGGCGATTATGACATCCTCGTTGTCCTTAAAATGCTCACCAAGCTTGTTCCATGTTGGTTCAAGGGATTTGCAGTGTCCGCACCATGGGGCATAAAATTCAACCAGAACTATAAAAATATATTTTTACTAAATGATCTAAGGAGTTAAATTAAGTTATTCCTATAGTCGGTTGTTTCTGGGAGTATAGGGATTTTACTTTATCGGGATTATTTATATTTATAAATGTATAAAGTAGAAATTGTATAGAACGTACCGTGCTTGTTTTCATCATATACGGTTTCTTCGTAGTTCTTGCCGACCAGGATGAAAACAGGCCCGTCGTTGGTCTCTGGGATATCTTCTGACATTAAATGTTTCTTGATTGATCCGTCTTCAACGCCCTAAAAGTAAATTTAGAAATCTGATGAAACCTTAGCGCAACGAGATCATAAGGCTTTTATGTAACTGGAGCGATTTCTAAACACAAATTATAGTCTATAAGTCATAGACCGTTATAAAAAAGACGGGGGTCAAATTTCATTTTCGATGTCATAGTAATGACAACCTGTGAAAATGCTACAGCATTCGACATAGAATGAGGGGTGTCTTGTCCAGATTTGAAAATTTTGTAATTTGACACCCTGGCGGGGTCATATGACCTTTCAAGGAATTTTTCACCCCACCAAAATTTGAAAAAATTCTCTTAGGCGGTATTCGAGAAACCGATATTTTTGTACTTTGACCGGATATTACCGGTATTTGCGGTTTCGGCACCGGAAAATGCTTAGTCGAAATGTTTAGCCCTTATCCTTAGTTGTAGGATGTAATTTTTTCTTGTATAACCTTGAATAGTTATGGAGCAATGTCGTTTTCAAAAAGTGGGTATGCTAAAAAAGCGACCATATATTTATATATCTATAAAAAATAGTTTTAAATACCTTGACAAAGGTGTTAAATGCATCGGTTGTAAGGTCATCGGATTCGGGTTTAAATTTGGCCATGGATTCGCCCATTTGGATGAGTCGTACGGAGGTACAGTCTTCTTGCTTTAATCCAAAAAACTCCAAAACACGGCCGTTGTCCTCTTCATCGCAATCGACGAGAACAAACAAAGTGGATCCTTTATGATCTTTAGCAGCAGCGGCAAATGCATCTAAAACGAATGATTATAAACGTTCGCCTCCTTTTAACATGTTATGAAAAACAGTATGTTAACACAATTGTAAGGTACACAATGTTGGAACTAAAATAACCTGTTTGTTAAAAACACGAGTGTAAATTCGCTTACAAAAAAGAAAGGGTAGTTTTTTGTTTTAAAACAATTACTTTAGTTAACTAAACACTTGTTTACAAGTAAAAAAGTTTCTACTACAGTTTCTGTCCCACTTAGCGTACGAAAAACGCGGACCGGCCCGTGCGCAGTGCCCAGAAATGGCGCATGTAGTTCAAATATATTTAAAATAAAGCGTTTAACCTAAAAACACGGGTATAATCGGAAAATATTTTTTAAGGTAATACTCGGCGTTTTACATGAATTTCGGCAATCCTTTTCTCGCATTTTCTAGATAGCGATATTCGAGTTTTTGACCTGCGGAAAAAAACTCAACTTTGGCTATCTAGAAAATACAAAAGAAAAAACGGCGGAAATTCATGGAAAACGCTTCTAGTCTAGAACTATAGTTTTGTATTTTAGAACTCTAAGTATAGAATATAAATTTGAAACTACGTAATCTGACACTTAACGTCAATTTTAACGGCTTCAATGGAATACAATAGTCCTAAAACTTACCATATTCGGCTTGGTAACCGTCGGCGGACTTGGCGGCAAACATGAGCAAATGTTGCATAATATCGCCGCCAAAGATTTTCGGTGCGGTTTCCTCGTTGAATTCATTGACCAATGGGAGCGATTCGAGTTTGATCCACTTGAGGAGATCATCTTTGGTTCCGTCGCCATCGTAGTCGACGCGGCCATCGTCGAATTTTTTCAAAATGGCGACTTGACCTTTTTCGACGGCTAATTCGGCGGCTGCGGCCTCGTCCAGGATGCCAAAGACGACATCATCGTAGGAGTCGGCGGCGGCGGTAAATTCGGTGAGATCATCACCAAAACCAACAACGATCACTTCATTATCGGCAATGGCCTGTTTGGCGGCATCGGCACCGTTGACATTAACCGCTGGCGGCCCCGATTTCTTCGAGATCCAAGAGACGATCTCGTCCGCCGTACGCCCACCACCGTACTCCATACCCGACTTGTCACCATTTTTGAAAAATTTGAGCGTTGGATAGCCGCCGACCTCGTACTGTTGGCCAAGATCGGACTCGATGGTGGCGTCTACCTTGACGAGTTTAACATCCTCGTTGCTGGCCAGCTCGCCCGCAGCCTTGGCATACTCGGGCGCCAATTGCTTACAGTGACCACACCATGGGGCATCTAAGAAATTGAATGGTTATCCTTGTATACAAGATTCCAAAATTCTCAAAATTTAATCCTTGTAATTTACAAGTTGTAAACGCATTTTTTCGGATTTAATAACGGTTATGCGTAGTAAAGCGCAGACGTTATGAATTCATCTTTACGCAGGCTTAAAAAATAAATGACGGGAATTATCAAAATGAGCTTGTTTTTTTTTTATCTTGAGGACGCGATGCATCATTTGAATAATTATTTACAGTTTCCTTACTATTACTACAATGTTTATATTCCAGTCATTTACTTTTTTAACCTACGTAAAGATGAATTCATAACGTCTGCGCTTTATTAATGAAAAATGATTAATTCATTTGAAGAATGATTATTGCAAAAATTCCTGTGAGAACGTTTTTATTTTTTTGTTCGCGAGATATACGTTTTATGCATGAAAAGCGTTTTGTTGCTGCTTGTGCGAAAAACCGTGATGCCTTAGTTAATTTTTATATCCATTGTTCTAGATGATAATTAATATTGTTGTAGATCCTTATTAGATTATATTAGTTAACTAATAAATTAGATAGACGTAACTGCGGAGGGTCAGCGGGAGGGGTCCATGGACGTCCAGTTAATAATTGATAAAAAAAAACAATAATCACAATTTCAATAACATTTTTCTGGATCACATCCAAGTTGCCGGTT
Organism: Oikopleura albicans; assembly: GCA_004367875.1. NCBI lineage: Eukaryota > Metazoa > Chordata > Appendicularia > Copelata > Oikopleuridae > Oikopleura > Oikopleura albicans. Next base: position 313,684 of record SCLG01000098.1, on the reverse strand, counting down.
ATTACTTCGCCTCGGGGGGCTAGAATTCAGAATTACAAAAAAAAAGTTTACGCTCGAAATAATTTCCCAGGGCGTCTTTTTTACCAAGTCAATTACATGTTCGCCAAAAAACGTACGGACAGAATTTCGAGAAAATTAATTCCATTGAGATCAATTTGCTAANCGACATCATCGTAGGAGTCGGCGGCGGCGGTAAATTCGGTGAGATCATCACCAAAACCAACAACGATCACTTCATTATCGGCAATGGCCTGTTTGGCGGCATCGGCACCGTTGACATTAACCGCTGGCGGCCCCGATTTCTTCGAGATCCAAGAGACGATCTCGTCCGCCGTACGCCCACCACCGTACTCCATACCCGACTTGTCACCATTTTTGAAAAATTTGAGCGTTGGATAGCCGCCGACCTCGTACTGTTGGCCAAGATCGGACTCGATGGTGGCGTCTACCTTGACGAGTTTAACATCCTCGTTGCTGGCCAGCTCGCCCGCAGCCTTGGCATACTCGGGCGCCAATTGCTTACAGTGACCACACCATGGGGCATCTAAGAAATTGAATGGTTAATTTCTTCGGGATGCATTGAGGATATCCTTGTATTCAAGATTCCAAAATTCTCAAAATTTAATCCTTGTAATTTACAAGTTGTAAACGCATTTTTTCGGATTTATTAACGGTTATGCGTAGTAAAGCGCAGACGTTATAAATTCATCTTTACGCAGGCTTAAAAAATAAATGACGGGAATTATAAACATGAGCTTGTTTTTTTTATCTTGAGGACGCGATGCATCATTTGAATAATACAGTTTCCTTACTATTACTACAATGTTTATATTCCAGTCATTTATTTTTCTTAACCTACGTAAAGATGAATTCATAACGTCTCCGCTTTATTAATGAAAAATGATTAATTAATCATTTGATTAATTCATTTGAAGAATGATCATTGCAAAAATTCCTGTGAGAACGTTTTTATTTTTATTTTATTTTTTTGTTCGCGAGATATACGTTTTATGCATGAAAAGCGTTATCGTGCTGTTTGGGCGAAAAACCGTGATGTGTTAGTAAGTCTGAATTTTTATATCCATTGTTCTAGATGATAATTAATATTGTTGTAGATCGTTATTAGATTACATTAGTTAACTAATAAATTAGATAGACGTAACTGCGGAGGGTCAGCGGGAGGGGTCCATGGACGTCCAGTTAATAATTGATAAAAAAAAACAATAATCACAATTTCAATAACATTTTTCTGGATCACATCCAAGTTGCCGGTTATTACTTCGCCTCGGGGGGCTAGAATTCAGAATTACAAAAAAAAAGTTTACGCTCGAAATAATTTCCCAGGGCGTCTTTTTTACCAAGTCAATTACATGTTCGCCAAAAAACGTACGGACAGAATTTCGAGAAAATTAATTCCATTGAGATCAATTTGCTAATCGGTTTTCTGTAATGCGAATGAAAAAAAATAAATGAAATTAATCATACTTTACGAAATGATGATTTAAAAAAAAATTGAAAAACGTCCAATTAGGCATTTTTGTATGACATTGGGCAAAATTTGGTGCAAGTACGGATATATTTACGGGTGTAATGCGTAAGGGCATCATGTTTTACATGTAGGAGTCGCGTTTTTCCCGAAAACAAAAAAAAATCCATGTGTTCCTGGCAAAATTGTTACGTTTTCGCACCCACAACTGTCTCAAAAAAATATCGGGTCAGTCAAGGTCAAAGTCCGTGCTGAGGTCAAAATGCGAATCATAGACTGGATCATAGGGCGAATTCCTAATTTTTTTTTGTCGAAAATAAAGTTCATCATATGTTGCTGAAAAGCACTTTACTAGGGGTATTTGACCACGGCGCTTCTCATTTTGACACTTACAACCGCCAAAAACCAACCGGTTAGGAAAAAAATCACCATATGGGTTCGATGCACCGGTCAAGCGTGTGAATTTAATAAATTATCAAAAAAAAAGTCCGCAAAACGCCTAATCGATTCTACATACAGATGATAATACACATTTTATATTTCTCTCAAAAAAGTACTTACAAAATTCTACCAGCACAAATTTATTATTTTCAATAATTTCATCGAAGTTGTCTTTGGTTCCAACCAAGACACCTTCTTCGACTTCGATTTCGGCCGCGACAAACGCCGCAAGAAGCAAAGACACAAACCGCATTCTAAAGTTGAAATAGTTTTAGCTAATTTTCCCATCATCATTTTCTCTCTTTCTCTAAAAAAAAAAAAATTCAAACTCAAAAAAAAATGTTATTTTTTTAGCAACGATAAATTTCGTTGGAGAAAGGGGGGATTGGTGAGCAGCGTCATCTCATGTGACCAATGTTTGGTGACGTTTGATTGGCCGAAAACGTAGCATGACTGAGCAGTAACGTTTTCAGGTTCAAATGCGCTTGTTTGATAATTTAAAAATCGTAAAATGTTCCAGAAAACAAAACACACGCGATTCCGCGGGAGGGGGCTTTATTTTTTTTATTGGCAACGGCGTATCCGTTTATTCAACAATTTATTATTTTAATTCTAGAAAAGTTTGACTCATGGTCAAAATACCATGTTCTTCAAAAACTTTCAAAACTTGAAGAGCAAGAATTTCTCCAAGTTTTTCTCCAAGAGTTTTTTTATAACGAATATTATTTTAGACTTTATTTTTTATAGAGAACATTATTTCATATTTTTTAGATTTTTTTAAAGCAAATTATTTTATATTTTTTATGCAAATACCACGTAGCCTTACACGATGGCCTTAATCCGCGTGGCCTTATCCATTCATTCAACAATTAATTTTAAATAAAATTTAAATAAATTACTAAATTTAATTGTAAATATTAAATGTATGTAATTTTAAATATGTGAGATTATAATAAAAAATATAAATATGTAGTGTTTGATTCATCGGGAAAATAATTCAAAGTCTCAGAAAATGTTCAAAAACAATATCGTTTTGACGAAATAACATTAAGGATGCGCCATACCCTATTGGCTGAAAAATCTAGTCTCCGAAATGAAGTCGTTTTCTCTTCAAATATAACCCTTACTAGTTTGAACTTTTTTCAAATATATTTAGAAAGGTTTGACGGACTGATTTTGGAGGTAATTGAAATTATTGGTCAACATACATACCCCCAACGGACCTCCAAAGTTGGCCAAAAAAAAAGTTAAGAAAAGCTCCAAAAGATATGTAAGGCATGTAGTCAATTTTCTGTTTTTGTCATCCGAAGGCACCAAGTTAGATCTATCAATCAAGCTGGTCTAAAATTTTTCAAACTAAAATTTTTCATTGGATTTGGCGATTTTTGTTGATTTTCGCTGATTTTTTGTCAAAAAAATCGCTGAAATGACGTAATTGATATATCAAAGGTAGTGTTATAAAAATTTTAGACCAGCTTGTCCCCTACCTATAGGAGTTCTAAACAGCATTGGTCCAAAAAACAAATGATTTTTTTTGCTCGCATATCTTTTGGAGCTTTTGCCGTGAAGTGACATTTCTGATTTTTCCGAAAATTTAGATATTTGTGCCATTTTAAGTTATAAATTGTGATTATTTTAATGTGAAACTTTTTCTGTAGCGCTTTAGAGCAATATAGATGACATAAATACTGCTTTAAAAACAAATTGTTTTGTTAGAAAAAAATAGCTAGCCAAATACCCTCNGTGTTTGATTCATCGGGAAAATAATTCAAAGTCTCAGAAAATGTTCAAAAACAATATCGTTTTGACGAAATAACATTAAGTTGTATTTTATATGTACTTATTTCGATTAAAATAAACATAATTTTAAAAGTTTTATTCTTTACGAGTTTAAATATGCTTGTTTGATAAATCGTTTCCAAAAAAACAGGCTTATCTTTTATTGACGTAACGCGTGGCAACGGCCGCCGAGGGGTAAGAGCCCGCGTATCCGTTTATTGTTTATAACGTCAACTTTAGAGACCATGCATGCCAAATCTTATATTATGTCTATTAGACAAACGACGTTTATTAGACATAGTATCCCATTTATATTCTGACACAAGGCTCGGCAACAACCGTCAGGCATTCCAAGTTCGAGTGAACTGGCCTCGGCAATTCGGGAACTGGAAAGCCGATGGGGTTCAGCCAAGCTCAATAAAATTTGGGACAAGAGCTTGGCAAAGTCGGCTTATATTCTGGATATATCGTCCTGATTTTAAAACGCGAAACAATTTTTTTAGCGGAAATGGTTATTTCTCTTAAGAGGGGGAGGACTGTAATACAAAAATATATTAAAAGAAGGAAATCGGCTCTCGGTGATTGGCCAAGCGCGCTCAAACAAGACCAATGACAGGCCACATAAGTCTCAGACACGTTGTCAAGAAACGTTACCAAAAAGTGGTAACATTATTTATTTTTTTTCGCGTTTGAAAATAAGTGCGATAGACTAGCTTCAAGCAAGGGTAAGGAATCTTCCCTTGTTGTATTTTTCATACAAACTGAAACACAAAAAAAACTACCGTATTTTTGTCACATGAACTCATGCTAAGAAAGGTTTATTTTTCAGTACTGTAATGGTAATTATAATAAGATAATTACAATAACAAACGCTCTTAAGGATGAATATTTTGTCTCCAATTGACGTAATAAAAAAGTTAACAAAACCCATATTCATCGTTAACAGCGCTGTACGTGGTGTGTCAGCAACAATTGAACCGTTAGGATAAATGAGGAACTATAGGTTTTTGCGTAGGCGCCATAACCGGAGTTGAGCTACAGGATTGTTACACACGGGTTAAATTCATGTATGAACATGTTCAAGATCAGTAGGAGTTATAAATTCAAATAACGTCCCGAGACAGCCGGCCGATAATTGGCTAAACTTTGACCATTAACGTAGGTAAAAATCTAAATTTAGGCGACAATTCTGGATCGATTTCAAAATTGTTACCCGCGGTTGAGAAATCCTTTTGGAGAATAAATCCACTGTAGTTCAACTCTAGTTTTAGGAAGGTCAACTTGTAAAATATAAGGCTTAACTCGTAGGGGGAAGCCTTGATAAAACGAGTTCAAAATACTAAAAAAATCTGGTTATTTGTACTACTGTATTTGAATGCCTGAAAAATTTTCCCCTGCGAACTAAGTTGAGGCTGGTTAAATGAGAAGCAGTTTTTGTATTTATAATGGCATGTAAGGTCATCTCATCGAGATGTAGAATAGTGGCGGTTGTGTAATTACAAGATATGTTACAATAGCATATGTTGAGACTTGCGGGTGCTTTGATAAGTCAAAAAGTAGGTATCATGACAGACACTGAAATAAGTTGAAATCACACCACCATATAGTAGCAGTATAACGATTTGAAAATACTAAATACACCGGGTGCGGAGTTATCAGGCGGGTTTCGCGACAAAAAAACCGCCTGATAACTCCGTAGGGTGCCTGATAACTCCGCAGGGCGTAGGCGGAATGTAGGGAAAAGTTGCAAAAAAAAAACTGCCTGATAACACCACGAGCGGAGAATTGCGCAATACCAAATTGTCATTATCCAATGACAAACCTGCCTGATAACACAAAGAGCGGGATTTGCGCAATACCAAATTATTATTATGAACCTACAGGGAATTTTAAGATCCTATAATATTACTCATTGAACTAACAAAACATTATAAATACACTTTAATATGTATTATATCTAAGAGAGAATAGGGAAGCAGTTCTCGTATCACTATTCATTAAAGCCATTCTTAGAACTTCAATCTCAAAATGGTATATGGCTGAATTCCGCTACTATTGTAGCGAATATAATTATTACTGGATATATGAATTAGTGTATTAGTTGAAATTGGAGAATAACGAGCAAAAAGAGTAAATTGTGAAATTTTGTAGGGTGCCTGATAACTGCGCAGGGTGCCTGATAACTCCGCAGGGCGTAGGCGGAAAACTAAAAAGATTCTTTGGGAAAAAACCCGCCTGATAACTCAACGAGCGGGCAAACCTGCCTGATAACTGTGCGCCTGATAACTCCGCACCCGGTGTAGTACAATTGTAAATGCATTTTCATATCATATAATAACCTCTATGACATGTTCCCCTTCATTTCTATTTGTTTGAAATCATTGTTCGTCAGTTTTAAAATCGTAAAAAACTGGACAAAACAGAAATGGCGGGGTAACATGCGTAGCTGGATGAATGTTTAAATGTGTAAATGTTTGCATAAAAAAAAAAGATAAAAAAAAATCCAAAATTGGATTTATTTTTTGAGGTAAGTTATAACGTATAACGATTTTTTAATTCTAACGGAGACGTTCGGTAAAAACAATTCTCAAAATAATCAAAAATTATTATTATATTTATATACAAAAAATAATTTTATTTTTGGATCAGTCGCAATATCCAATTCTATTTGGGACTTAAAGAATAGTTCATAGTTTAACTCGTGTCGACAGTTTTTAACAAAAAATTCTAAATCTAGCCCCAACATATTTATAATAACTTACAAAATTCTAAGAACACTTAGACGGGCTTTGAGCAATCTCTAGCAGAAGTGATAAATATTCGTCCACAGTCTGGAATCCACACTACAATATTTCTTTGATTCATTAAGTTGATGTCGACCGGTCTGATAACGGTCTATTATAAGTACTATTTTCATATTATAGCTGACTGAAGTGAAAATGACAAAAAAAATCACTAACATAGATAGGTTAACAAACATCCTAAGAAAGAGCGGCGACACCGTGAACAATTTTCCACACAGTCCACTTATTAATTTCAACGATGACTTCGACATTGGCCCGCGGGCTTTTTAGGGGCAGTTGAATTCCATTTCGGGTTGTATCTCTGTCAAAGTCGTCTTCTCGGTGACCTACTTCTTGTATGATTTTTCCTCCGCGGCTTGCCGTCATTGTCCACGCTGCCTCAATAAAGTCGGTTTCGTCATCGATGCACGCATTGAAGAACATCCAATATTCAAGCTCTTTCGAGTCGACTACTACCCGTTTCTCCAATGTTATGTAGACCATACCACCGGGAAGGTCAACCGGTTTTGTTTCTTTTCGATACCAGGCATATCCAGGGGTCATCTTTTTTTGAGTTTTACATTCATTAGACTAGGGCACCGTGCAAAGGTCGTTTTGTTAATGTAACATTATAATATTATAATACACGCACACGTCAGCGTACTAGATTTCAAAATCTGTGTAAATTGATCTCATGTTGTCATATGATATGAATTGCTTTATTTGACACTATTATTAATATATAAATAATGGTGTCAAATTAAGCACGTGGTATCATATGACAACATGACAAAATGAGATCAAAAAAACTGACTTGACCTTAGTACCTGAAAAAAATGACTTGACCTTAATGCAAAAAACTGACTTGACCTTATAACGGCACAAATGGCTGACCTTATAACCAACTCCGTATTAATTTGTCAGTAAGTATTACTTAATAAGTAGGTACATTATTTGAATTAAAACCCATAACGTTGTTGCCGCTATTATGGTTTCCACATTACCGCTTTCATCAGCTTCAGCAAAGTTAGACAGTTTAACAAACATTGCTTTGACTTGTAAACAAACATTTCCCGAGCCCAACTGTTTGGCAAATAAGAAATTACCAATTCGTGTTCTTTGGAGTTGATTTTCGTCTTTGAAGTTTGGAAGTTTGATGTCAGTTTTGGAAAATGCCTTTACGCCAGAGATGGAAATAGATTGGGCGATCCGTTTTTCATTTTTACAATTTTATATCATACGTTAGCCCATATGATATGGGTCAAAGTCTATGACCCATAGACTCATAGACTATGACTTAAGGACTATTTTAACTGCCAGGCGCCACCATGGCCAAATCTGGCCACCACCGCCTTTTATGGGAGTTTATTCATTAACCAGTAATGCTATAAAAACGGACAACAGGATATTAATTAACTACCAAATGTGCGTCATTTTCATATTCAAATATTTTTTGATTAACCCCTAGAGGCTCTAGCGCCTAGAGTCTAGGCTAGAGCTCAAATTTAACCTGAAAACCCCAGCAAGCTGTAATGATATTTATATCTATTTCGATCATGGCCTCTACGCATCTACCGTCAGCTGCCATTTTTGCATCAGATAGCTGTTCTTTTACTGTTTTGAGCTCTTGCATTATCTCCCCTAATTCTTCCTTTACAATTTTCAGCTCCTCATTTGTATCTTTCAATTTCTCGTTCAATCTGGCATTAGCCTGCGTTAATTCAGCATTCAATAGGTTGAGATAAGAAACGCATTTCGACTTTTGATACGCATTTTTAAATGAAAGGTATTAAACGAAACACATCAAAGATTTACATGTAAATGTCGCGAAAACGTGTAATAATTTCTTTAGAGGATCAGAGTTTAACTCACATGTATGTAGTAATCGTACTTTTAAACGATGCATGTTCGAGTACAGTCCTTACTCATTTATCGGACGCTTTTTCGGCCAAAATGGGGCGACTGTCATAGATAAATGGTCCTTTTTGTGACGATGCTTCTTTTTCGGACGCTATTTTCGAGAACGGAAAACGTCCGATAAATGAGTAAGGACTGTATTGTTTTTTATGGAATTATTAGCACAAAATTCTATGTGTAATATTTTATGCGTAACATTCCTTATGTTTCTGAAAGTCATGTCGTAAAAATGTTTTATTACAATAATTGCACATGAGTTCAGCTTTCAAACAGTCCATAAGATGTTGCTTATAGTCCTCTGGAGAAGTAATTTCTTAGAATGGCTTTTTCATTTTAAAATTTTAATTAAGAATCATGGTATATTTTCTATTCCATCGATGTATAATTTGAACTGTCAGGATATTTCATGAAAACATACAAAATATAAGCCACTCCTGTACATGACTTATAGGGGCATTTAATCTGCAGCTTTTTCAACTGATTTGTCATAAGCCGCTGTTTTTTATTCATGTCCGCTATTTCAAAAAATTCGTTACATTTTGGACAAGGCACTTGTTTACTATCCAACTCCGCGTCGAAATTTGGAAAGTTAACGGTTTTTTGGCTATCGACATAATCCTCTAGAAATGGGTTCAATTATTGAAATTCGTATTACAGTTGTTACTCATTTATCGGACGTCATTTTTCGGTTCTCCAAACTAGCGTCCTAAAAAAGGAGCATCGTTACAAAAAAGGTCCATTTTTCTATTAGAATGGCTCCATTTTGGGCCGAAAAGCGTCCAAAAAAGGAGAAATCGTCCGATAAATGAGCGCCCGATAAATGTAAATGTTTAAGGCACTATTGTATATCTCAGGTCCCTATAGCCTATAAGCTATAGGCTTGTATGAATATATGCATGATGAAATCTAATGTTACATTTTTAAATTTCGAACCCGGGCCCAAACAATCACGACAAAAATAATGATCGCAATTTCTCAAATAAACAAAGTCTTCAAGAATTTCATCGCACTTTCCACAAAGAAAATCCTCTTCAATATGCTCCGCATTGACTACCTGAAACAATGATGTAAAAGCACGACATTTACCAAATATTTCTGTGGAAAAATTACGGTTTTTTTTCAAAATTTTTTTAATAAGTCAAAAAAGATTATAAAGAATATTAGATCCAAAATCGCGAGATCTCGTGAGAAACTATTTTTGGAAAAATCATCACTTGAAAAAACAAGTGAAAAACGGGGTAAATCGTGGTAAATAACTATTATCTGCAAGCTTCCTATGTCTATAGTGTTAAAAGAAATTGCGAACAATTTCCTTATTCGACAACTGAAAAAAATTACATATATGTCTATGTGTTTAATTACTATGTCTCTAGTTGTCTTGCAGATAATTAATAAACGTAGTCGTAGATAAGACATTATTACAAGCGGTGAGTCATTTGCGTGGCTAAAGGACGCTAGCCAATAGGAGGCGCGTATAAAAATCATGAGCCAATAGGCGTTGCTTGTAATTCAGTTATACGGCGCTGGGGTCTGTAACTGCTTATTATTATTTGTTTATGAAAACTATGATATTTTTCATGAAATTTATAAGAAAATCCGATGATTTTTTTTCGAAAATCCCATGAAATTTTTTCGAAAGCCATAGTGGAAATCCGTTTCGAAATCAATCGGTACATCCATGGTTATCACCGTGGTGCACCGGGAAAAATGCTGCAGCATGCTGTCAAACTATGAACGAACATATATTTTCCATCACTGACCTGATCGGTTTGAATACCCATTCTCACTGATATACAACCGCTGGTATAGTAATCAGTCCAACAATATAAATATTACCGAGTATTGTACATTAAACGTAGTAAAAAGGTTTCACGAGAATAACATTATGATCATGTAGGACGGTTTTAAAATTCCATCCAATGTTATAGGGAATCAGCCAATCACAGACGACTAATGTCAGACAAGTGATTTGCGTTAAATTTGATTGGTTCATCAAAAATATTTGTCAACCGCTCAAGTCTGAAAAGTCCATAACCTGTGAGTCATAAATTCTAAAAAAATACATGTTTAACGATGCGTTATTTGATTGTTAAAGTTTTTTTTTGAGATTATTCGCCCGAACAATTTTAGTCATGCGAATAGTTTATTTGACACTCAAATTTTATTTGACTCATCATTTTACAGCCAATAACAAAAGCTCAGAACATAATAAAATTTGCGAAAAACGAAGGGGTTACTTCCCAGCAAAAAGAATTAGTACTTTTAGGGGGAGTTTTTTTCAGAGAATTTTAGTTAGTAAATTTAATTTCGAGCGAAGAAATGAAGAGATCAATCCGAAGAACGCTTTCCTCGTACTTATCATGTGCCTCATCGGAACCTCTCCTTGGTCTAACTATTCCTCAAGTATTGTCCAATATCATATAATAATATAATCGTCAAATCCAGTCGTGAAAGAATTTCATCAAAAAAAAGTGATTCGTCGAAAAAATTCGATTTTTTTTTGTAAACGTTTTTGAGCCGTCCTCAACTTGACGTATAGTTTATGGGGTATTTTGAAAACTTATTTACTACACTGTAGTAGTTTGTGCGTAGGCGGGCGAAGTAGTTCATTTTCAACGCGGAATACCCTTATTAGATATTATTGTAAATAATACCACTATGTACATTATTACTTTGCCATGTCCATTACAATCCCGGCTTGCCAAATTGTGGACCTTTTCAGGAAAATTAACCGGACTTTACATGATATTATGTAACTCAAAGTATATTATAGGTGCAGCGTTCAACAACAGAGAAATTTCCTGACTTGGAATGTTTCAATTTTAAGACGCCAAATATCAGATCAACATTTGCCGAATTCGAAAAAACCACAAATGATATTGCAGCTTCGCTGTTTGCTGCCGGAGCCAGGGAGGGAGATCGCATCGGAATTTGGTCCCCAAATCATGTCGAGTGGGTTGAAACGCAGTTTGCTGCCGCCAAAGCTGGTCTTATATTGGTCAATATTAACCCCTCGTATAAGTCAGATGAGTTAGCGTATGTTTTGAAGATGTGTGGAATTACAGGTCTTATTTCTGATACCGAATATGGACTTCAGGTTTAGGGTTAAAAATCACTTTTCAGACATTTTTGACTTCTGCAAAGTGAGGGTTTTTTCAGTTTTTCAAAGTAATGTCATACGAATGCAGTTGGTGTGGTAACGAGTGGACACTTTCGTTTCCGATTTTTTGATCAAAAAACTGTCAACTCGTTCCGTCACTTTTGCCCATTTTGCTCAAAAAACTCCGAAAAAGTGACACTTCGTTCCGAACTGTCAACTTTTTTAACTATTAGATTATGTAACAACTGGTTCTATATTTATTTTTGTTGTTTGTTTAGTTACAGTAATATTTTAATACATTGATTTTGTTTATTTATTAAAAACTGATTTTCTTAATTATGCTACTGGGCAGTTGTATGGGACCTTTATTCATACGGCCAGACAAAATCTTCTTTTGACATACAGTATTTGTAAGGGGCTAGATGAAATATAAATTACACAGTCTGCATAATAAATATGAATTATATTATATTATATTGACCCTGAATAATTTGGAACCCTGTCCAGGCATACGAAAAAATTCTACAAGAAACGGTTCATAAACACAAGAAATCTCTAGATCTGGATTTTGTGGCTTATCGTGGTGTCGACTTTGAACCACTGGATGGCATCCGAACGTTTTCGTTTGATTCTCTAAGGCAGGAGGCCGATTCGAATCATGCGACCGAAATGGAGAAAATTATTGCTCGTGCACAAATTGACGATAATGTAAATATCCAGTTCACCTCTGGAACCACCGGTCATCCAAAAGGTGCAACGCTTACCCACCATAACATTCTTAACAATGCTTTGAGTGTGTCGGCGGCCGAACGAGTTCATGCTACCGAAAAGGAACGTCATTTCAAATAATACAAACTTGCACACAAATATTATGTGAGATACATAGGGTGCGCAGTTATCTTCCGAACTTGGTTCTCGAAAAGTTGCAAGATAAGCGTTTTTCGCAAGATAACTGCTCAATGCGTGGGCGAAAACGGTGACAAAACACAAAAACGAATTGTGATATTTTACCACTTTTTATTTTGGTTTATTATTATTTTTCAAGATTTATTCAAAGAAGTATAGTAACTTAATTTTAATCAGAATGTTTTTCGCAAGATAACTGCTCACTGCGTGGGCGGAAAACGCGAAAAAAAAAATTATGAAAGGTCGCAAGATAAGCGTACGAGCGGCAATTTTCGCAAGATAAGTGCGCACCCTATGTATATCGTATCGGTAATCACAGATTCCAAATATGGTACTGATTATCAAAATTTGACATAGGTGGATTTTTTGTTTTTTATAAAAGTTTGTTGGTGTGTCAAAAATATATTTCTTAGTGTATTTGTTGATGGAATAACACAGGATGCAATTCTTCTAAATGTCCCATTTTACCATTGTTTTGGATGTGTTATTGGCAGTTTAGTGACAATGGTCAGAGGCACACGTATGGTTATTCCAGCACCCACATTTGATGCATACAAGGGCCTGAAGGCCGTGGCTGAAGAAGGGACAAATATATGGTACGGTACGCCGACAATGTATGTTGACCTCTTGGATAATCCCAGGCGATCAGAATTCAACTTTGAAAATCAGAGTTTTAAGGGAATTATGGCCGGTTCAATGTGTCCAGAGCAGCTTTTGTTAGATTTGAAAAATGTCTTCAATTGTAGGGTTTTTGTGGCATATGGCTAGGCTGTCAGAACTTATATCTTTAATATAGCGTCGATATAATATTAATTTTATAATAAGTGTATCGAAAACACGGGTTTTTACCGATACTTATAATCCTTATGAAAAATTAATTCTTATTTTTTTTGTAGGATTTAAAAAAGTAGTATTTTACCTGTCATGCACCACCGACATCCACCACCGTCATGCACCGTTTGGACCAAATTTGGTCCAAACTCGTTTTCATGATTACATCAAAACTACTGTGCCGATTTCCAAAATTTCATCGGATTATTAAACTTTCATATGTCGTCTTAATAATTTATCTATATATATAAATCAAAATTTAAAAGTAAAGTTGTTTTTAAAGCTGTTACAAAAAGAGAGTTTTTTGAGATATTTGTAGCCCTTAATCCTGTCACCGAAAGAAACATAAGTTAAAATTATAACAAAATACGGTATGTCTGGACATGAACTGTCGTCTAAATGCAAAGACTATTTTTAGATTATAAAAAATAGTTAAAAACAAAAAAATATTATGTTCCTTACGGACATTTTACATATTTTTGAGATATACATAGAAAATAAAAATTATACGAGCATGTAATCAAATTGGCCTACAGGGGGTTAGTTATAAGGTCAAGGTCTAAAAAACTGACTTGACCTTAATGCACTTTCAAAAAACTGACTCGACCTTATAACCATCTGAAAAAAGTGCAACCCCTAATTTTTTTTTCACCATAAGCCCTTCTTGTTGGGCAAAAAAGCTCAAAAATTGGATACTTTTACTAACATTTCAACCCCATTTGCAATATTATTTTTGTCCAAAAAGCTAAACGTATCAATTTAATATTTGTCAATTTAATGGGACAGGGGCTACAAATATCTGGATATAGTTTTTGGAAATGGATCTCCAAATTTTCTCCAAATATTTTATAAAATTGAAGTTTGCTATCGTATTGTNAGTTTGTTACGAGAACGGCACAATAGCACATATTTCAATTCCACTAATGTTCAAAGTAAAAAAAGGATACTTTGACAAACATTCTCACCTAATTTTCACCCCGTTTGAACAAATATTTTAGTCCAAAACACTAAATAGCTACAATTAAGTATTTGTTACTTTAATAGCTCAGAGGTTACAAAAATCGTGCACTTATAATGTAAAATAATTTTCATATAAATTTCAGTTACTGTATCAAATATCAAGATACCAGCGTATTATTATCCTAGAAAAAATCAATATTTAAATTAGAAAAATTTGCACTATATGCTTGGGTTTTTTCGGTCCAGTATGAGGCCGACGGGTTAATACAGAAAAAAGTTAATCCTTAAAAAATCGTGATTTCGGTGGTTAATTCATAATCCGTTGTCCGTTTTACTTTATCGTTAACCGTTAACGAATAATATTGAAGAAAAGCGCCCTTGGACCAAATTTGGTCCAAACAGTGCATGACAGTTAAATACTAATTATACTATTAATAAGTAGTATTTTTTAAAGAAGTAAGTTAAACAGCCTAATTTCGGAACAACTGAAAACTCACCTGTCACATTCATGTCAACGGCGAGCGATTCATTCTGTAATCAGACGACAACAGTTGGATACATAATGCCGCACACCGAGGCCAAGGTCATTGATCAAAATGGAAAAGTTGTTGCGCGAGAGGAAAAGGGGGAGCTTTGTATTCGGGGGCCGTGTACATTTTCCGGTTATTGGAATCAGCCCGAGAAGACCAAGGAAGCGATGAGCGACGACGGATGGTATTATACCGGTGATTTGGGAATAATCACCAATGACGGATATGCCAAGATTGTTGGCCGTGCAAAGGATATGATAATCAGGTACCTTGAAAAACTTCCACATTTTAGTTACAATTTTCACTTTTTAATATAAATGGTGAGCAGTCTAAAAGATGTCAAATTGGCATAATGTCAATTGACAATTTGTCAATGACACCATGTAATTTCGGAAACTTCGATTTTTTTGTATTCTCGGACATGAGATATTACAACTCGAACAGAACATTATGTGTGAATTTGTATTTTCGTCCCCAAGTTGTCGCCGTAGCATAAATTGCTATAAATACGACCTCTAGAGGATTTTTTAAGTTAAAATATCGTCTTTTAGAACAACCACAATTTGCCTTTTGGTTAAACAACTTTTGACTATGAAAATTTAGAGTCTTGATAAGAGATGGGTGAATACAAATTATTGAATACATTTTATTCCTCGTTTTGTGTTCTAATACTACACGTTGTATAAGACCAATGTTACATTGGCAATGTATAAATAATAATGTTTCTAATGCTCTACATTGTAATGTTTATACAATTTTCAGAGGCGGCGAAAACATTTACCCTGCAGAAATTGAAGCTCTATTGCTAACTCATGATGACATAATTGACGCGCAGGTCGTTGGAGTTCCATCAAGGCGTCTCGGCGAAGAGGTAAATATACCATTATTCACTTATTATTGTTAATAATTATTATCTACACCTGCAAAAAAACATATACACCGCCTGAGGGTTTATCAGGCCACTTTCGCCTTGAAAAACCAGCCCGATAAACCCTCAGGTGGCGTACTTAAAAAGCTTAGTCCGAAAAATGGTCAAATGCAGTTAAAGCTAGTAAAAATGGTAGTCTAGGGGATAAAATATAATTAATATCCCCATAACTTATAAGAGGTATTCATGTAAATTTACAACCATATTGTTTTAGGTTGCTGTTTATATTCGGCTTGGCAGCGGAAAATCCATGACCGAGTCGGAACTTCGGTCATTCGCATTGGAACGAATCACGCATTTCAAAGTCCCAAAATTTATCAAATTCGTTGAGCAATATCCTTTGACGGTAACGGGTAAAATACGAAAAGTGGCACTGCGAGAAATGGCAGTGACCGATTTTGAGCTTGATAATTGATAAAAAAAAATATTTTAGAAAGAGCACGAATAATGGTGTTGGTCCCACTGTAATTTTCTCTTTAAAAATATGTGCCAATAACCCACTAATGGGGTAACTTGTAAGCGTAACGCGACACTTAAGCACTGAATGAATACTTACTAATACGTTTGCGATAATTTGTGTCTTTATAACATATCTAATTAAAGCCCCTCATCTTGCAGTTTATACCGCACAGTCTGCGCACTTATCCGGCAGTTTAGTTCTCAAAAACATTCTAGGAGCAACTACATTTATACTGTATTACAGATTTTAAGCGCTGCACAGTTATCCGGCGTATTTCTTTGGTGAACCTCTCGGATAACTGAACAGGCGGTATATTTGTTAAATCATGTCGCAACCCACAACTTGGGTTTTAGATTAAGGGATAAGTCCGGCTAGTAAATGGAAGCTTGTGGAATTATTCTGGTTTTGGGTGTTGAAATTGTCTGCTATTTTTTCTAATTTTAATATGTCTTATGTTATCTTATTACTACCGTGAAATTTATTCATCATGTTTAACTGTGGTATTTATTCTGTTATAAATAAATTTACCTTTTAATTCAAACAAACGAATACTGCTGAAGGAATTCAAGCTTCTCTAAAAATGTTCCGTATACAGGGACAGGCGCCGATTTCCTGTGGGTTGGGCATGCGCCCGAGTGTGCTCACAGGTAATCGGCGCCGGTCCCTATGAATTTGAGTGTTGAATTTTAGTGATAAAAACAGGTAGCCCGTGTAAATTATAATTATTTATTAAATTATTTTGAAAATCATAAGTATGAAGAATTAAGCGACATCAGCTTGGTTTGAATAATGAATAAACCTTCTTTGTAAAACCCTGGCTTGTAGACAGTTCAGAAATAAAGTGGTTTCAATTCAGGCCATAAACCTCGTCCATGAGACTACATCCCGTTGCCATGTCATTATCTAATAACTCAATTGCACCATCGGTGCAGTCACCTAAATTTTTATTATTATTCATTGAGCACCATTTTAATGACTAATTCTCCTTATAAGGATAATATAATAAGGTATAATATAGTAATTTACTCTGATATGTGCTCCAGAAAGTCTTGTTTTCAAAGCGAATAAAAGATCAAAGTAATATGTTAATATATTGAAATATAAATTATTGCAATTAATGAAAAAAAAACTATTTTTTGAATAAAAAATAAAAAAAGGATTTTCGAGAAAAAATGTAGAAATTTGTTTGCATACTCTACGCCATATGTCATGTGTTCAAATGCTGTTTTGTGATTGGACCGTCTCCTAATCTCATATTGAGAGGGATTACTTTCGATAGCTAGGGTGAGACGTTATCTATTTTTTCAAGCAGGGAAAAAAACTTACTTACCGATAACGGATAAACTATAATTCTGTTTTTTTACTTCGACGAAAAAAAAATTAATTTCTTACCTTTAGACTGCTTCATGGTTTGAACAAGCTCTTGTCGAGATCCCGCAAAAGTATAATTTCTACTAATTTTTTGTTGTGGCTTGATCAGAAATACACAATAATCTGGATCTGCATAAAGGTCATAGAATGAAATTATTTTTAATTTGAAATAATCGAACTTGTGAAACGTCTGCGTTAAAGACTAGACAACTTTTGTTTGATCTGGCTAAATATGAGTTGTGATCATTATGCTCAACATTGTGGAACTCACAACATACACAGTTAAAATATCCTACTTTGACCATGCCCTAAATTACATTTTCTGTAGACTTTTTCGAGCTTCAATTTTTCAATCTTCATTTTCTCGAAACCAAATGTTTCCACCTTTGTCCAGAAAGTGCGATTAAAGTGTTCGTAAATTGCATAGTCTTGACTAAAGTACCTTTTAAAAGTATTAATTTGGTCTTCTGTAATTTCCGCATTGTCACTAAAATATATTATATCAATTTATCATACGCAATCATGGGTGCGTGTATGGAACATGTATGGGATTTTTAATGGTGAATAGAGCTCTAGAAAGGTCTCTCGTACTGTAAAATCGAAATTCATACCTCAAATAATCCTTTTTCGATTCCATTCGAAATTGAACATACATAACTTTATAATCAACACACAATAAACGAGACAACAGCACTAATGACTCGAAAAAATATTCTTTCATCATAACGAAGTCAAAAGCATGGTCCAATTCTAAAATTTAAAAATTTACGGAATCAGTTTTTAATATATAATATTTTGAATTTCAAAAAACAAGGGCTAAAATGGCTGATTAAGCGAAGATACAATTGTGTAGAAAATAAAAATCTAAACCTAAATAAAACACTTAATAAAACTTAATTACCCTTTATCATTTCTTGAATATAATGTGCTGAGTCATTCATGTAATCTAGGCCAAGTTCAAAAGCTTGAAAGTTTCGGGTTCGAAAAATCCAATCCAAATCAGGGTCAAAAATGTCATCCAGTTGGTCGAGGAAGGATCCAATAGTGACTTTTAATTGCCCATTTAACATTGTGCGGAAAGGCTCTGACCAACATGCAACATTGCACAGTCGTCGTGTTATCTTCCGTTCACTTAAATGCGTGTTACTAGCTGTTTATTAGCTTTTCGGGCTTAACCGTTAAAAAAAAAAAATTATAAAGCAGAAAATTTTGTGTTACATCCGGCGTTTTTCGCTGATTAGTTAACACAATTCTACTTTACAGTTGGTGTGGTTACGAGTTGATACTTTTGTTTCTGATTTTTTCGTCAAAACTTTTGCCCAAAAAACTCCCAAAAAGTGTCACTTCGTTCCAAACTGTCTACTTGTTACGTGTCAACTCGTTACCACACCAATTGTATAAGGAATAAGAGTTTAGTCGTAGACACAGATCGCACTGTAAAAATTTTCTGAAAAGTGGTCGATTAACGACATAACTTATGCAACCTAAGCGATTTGCCTGGGAAATGCGCAAAATTTCAAGTAATTGATTAATGGACTATCTAGGCATTATTTTTTGACCGGATGGTTAACTGCACACACAGTCTGTGTATACCACAATGTGGTTTAGAGAGGAAAAAAAATATGGCTTTAGAACTGAATGCTAAAGGGAAACGCGAAAGGACCGGTCACGGTAGCGTAAAATGGAATGAAAAATGAAAGGGGTTAATGGGTAAGTACTGTACATGTCAAAGCGTGAATAATGAAATTGATACGAAGACTGAAACATTGAAAACGGCTCACGTAGTGAGGTGAAGAATTTTGCATTTGGAAATAATTGCTTTTCGAGTTGAAGATTAAAACGGTGGTGGCATTTAATTGCCTTAGGCTCGCCGGCAATTGGTGGCATGAAAAATCGCATGTCCATTTTGCTAGGATAACCACCGCCAAATGCACCAAATAATGGCACCAATGTTTCCATCCCGGTTAAGCGTTGATAATTTTTGAAAACGCTTTGAAAAGATGATGAGGCGCACTTGTGCTTTTTGAGAAATACGAAACTCTCGAGATTCGTACAGTTGGAGAGATAATCGTCATCCTCGCTTTCAGAAAGAANTAGAAAATAAAAATCTAAACCTAAATAAAACAAAAGTTTATAATAAAACTTAATTACCCTTTATCATTTCTTGAATATAATGTGCCGAGTCATTCATGTAATCAAGGCCAAGTTCAAAAGCTTGAAAGTTTCGGGTTCGAAAAATCCAATCCAAATCAGGGTCAAAAATGTCATCCAGTTGGTCGAGGAAGGATCCAATAGTGACTTTTAATTGCCCATTTAACATTGTGCGGAAAGGCTCTGACCAACATGCAACATTGCACAGTCGTCGTGTTATCTTCCGTTCACTTAAATGCGTGTTATTAGCTGTTTATTAACTTTTTTTGGGCTTAACCGTTAAAAAAATTATAAAGCAGAAAATTTTGTGTTAAATCCGGCGTTTTCGCTGATTAGTTAACACAATTCTACTTTACAGTTGGTGTGGTAACGAGTTAATACTTTCGTTTCTGATTTTTTTTCGTCAAAATTGTCAACTAGTTCCAAACTGTCACTTCGTTCCGTCACGTTTGCCCAAAAAACTCCCAAAAAGTGTCACTTCGTTCCAAACTGTCAACTTGTTACGTGTCAACTCGTTACCACACCAATTGTATAAAGGATAATAGTTTAGTCGTAGACACAGATCGCACTGTAAAAATTTTCTGAAAAGCCTAAGCTATTTGTCTGGGAAATGTACAAAATTTCAAGTAATTGATTAATGGACTATGTAGGCTTTATTTTTTGACCGGATGGTTAACTGCACACACTGTGTATACCACAATGTGTTTAGAGAAGAACAAATTATGGCTTTAGTACTGAATGCTAAAGGGAAACGCGAAAGGACCGGTCACGGTAGCGTAAAATGAAAGGAGTTAACGGGTAAGTACTGTACATGTCAAAGCGTGAATAATGAAATTGATACGAAGACTGAAACATTGAAAACGGCTCACGTAGTGAGGTGAAGAATTTTGCATTTGGAAATAATTGCTTTTCGAGTTGAAGATTAAAACGGTGGTGGCATTTAATTGCCTTAGGCTCGCCGGCAATTGGTGGCATGAAAAATCGCATGTCCATTTTGCTAGGATAACCACCGCCAAATGCACCAAATAATGGCACCAATGTTTCCATCCCCGTTAAGCGTTGATAATTTTTGAAAACGCTTTGAAAAGATGATGAGGCGCACTTGTGCTTTTTGAGAAAGACGAAACTCTCGAGATTCGTACAGTTGGAGAGATAATCGNTTGGTGTGGTTACGAGTTGATACTTTTGTTTCTGATTTTTTCGTCAAAACTTTTGCCCAAAAAACTCCCAAAAAGTGTCACTTCGTTCCAAACTGTCTACTTGTTACGTGTCAACTCGTTACCACACCAATTGTATAAGGAATAAGAGTTTAGTCGTAGACACAGATCGCACTGTAAAAATTTTCTGAAAAGTGGTCGATTAACGACATAACTTATGCAACCTAAGCGATTTGCCTGGGAAATGCGCAAAATTTCAAGTAATTGATTAATGGACTATCTAGGCATTATTTTTTGACCGGATGGTTAACTGCACACACAGTCTGTGTATACCACAATGTGGTTTAGAGAGGAAAAAAAATATGGCTTTAGAACTGAATGCTAAAGGGAAACGCGAAAGGACCGGTCACGGTAGCGTAAAATGGAATGAAAAATGAAAGGGGTTAATGGGTAAGTACTGTACATGTCAAAGCGTGAATAATG
Organism: Oikopleura albicans; assembly: GCA_004367875.1. Taxonomy (NCBI): domain Eukaryota; kingdom Metazoa; phylum Chordata; class Appendicularia; order Copelata; family Oikopleuridae; genus Oikopleura; species Oikopleura albicans. The sequence goes on along the minus strand of SCLG01000098.1, from coordinate 292,401 downwards.
AAATTGATACGAAGACTGAAACATTGAAAACGGCTCACGTAGTGAGGTGAAGAATTTTGCATTTGGAAATAATTGCTTTTCGAGTTGAAGATTAAAACGGTGGTGGCATTTAATTGCCTTAGGCTCGCCGGCAATTGGTGGCATGAAAAATCGCATGTCCATTTTGCTAGGATAACCACCGCCAAATGCACCAAATAATGGCACCAATGTTTCCGTCCCGGTTAAGCGTTGATAATTTTTGAAAACGCTTTGAAAAGATGATGAGGCGCACTTGTGCTTTTTGAGAAATACGAAACTCTCGAGATTCGTACAGTTGGAGAGATAATCGTCATCCTCGCTTTCAGAAAGAATTCCATATTTTTTTCACAGAAAAATATTTTAAATAGGACTGCGAAATGACTAAATCTACCGAGGCCCTCGGCCCGAGGGGTAAAAAAGACGCTTAAATCTGTATCAGATACGTACTGAATTCCTTATATTTAGTGTTTCACATAATCGGCGTTTTTCGTGTTTCCAATGTAATCGGGACATATTGAAATATGAAAATATGAAAGGTACACTTTTTTGGGCAAAATTTTTGTTAGAAAAAATGACGTTGAAAAATTGATTCGTCCTGTTTTATGAGAGAGGGTATATCGGGGGTATAGCGGCTGGAAGGCGATAATTTTTTTTTGGAACTCGTACTTGCAGCTTGAATTATATCTTCCACGGTGACATTTGTATCGTAAATTGTTTTAAAATAATCATGAAGAGAGTAAACATCTTTTTCAATTAAATAAATCATTACCAAATAAAACGCGCCTTTATTAATTGTGAACAAAACCCTTTTGTTAAGTCCTTTAAATTGTAGTTTAATATGAGGACATCTAAGAATTGTCGGAATGTTTTTTAATACAAATAAAATGGGCTAAAGATGCTCATTATTTTTGAGCTCGAAAGTTTTTTCTGACTTATCCCATTTGGTTTAATAATAATATTATATAATTATAAGAGTCTGTATATTTTTAGATAATTATGGAGAAGAAATATTTTTACAATTATGATCAAGAATTCAACGGTTGTTGTATAAATGACTTTATATTAACCAATCGGTGCCGTTTATAGATAATTTTTAAATTTATAATTTCTAAACTAACGTTTTGACCACAATAACTATGATTATAACCAGCCATTGTAGAGGAGTGATGATAAGTCGTGTGAAGAATGTCATCGTTCAATACTTGGTACTACCAAGTTGGTCAGTATTTTTGAAATTTGTCCAGTAGGGTAAACTATCTATATGTATAGCTATATTATATAGCCTTTATAGCCTATATATGTGTACTCTATTTGTACAAAGGTAAAAAAACGCGTCGCTCATTTTTGAAAAGAATCGCATTCTAAGATTCAATTATTAATGAAAAATAAATGTATCAATTTTGTTTTTGAAGACTGTACACAATTGATTAGTATATGTTATCTTTGAGTGTCACCTTGATTAATATGAACGGTGCTTTTTCAGTTTTTTTTCTAACTTTATATTATTTTACCCGTTTTTATCCAAAATCAAAAAATAACGTTTTCTCCATTTCTTCAATATCAATCAATTGCGGTTAGCTTTCTCTTAAAGATGACCCAAATAAAGTCTCTACTTATTGCTCACTCTTAAAATGACGTCGGTTTGAGAAGTCAAAAAAAAATCCGCTTTTTTGTCCGATTATAGATTGACCGATGATGGAGCAATTAGTTGCTATCCAAGAGGCAAATCAAATTTCATACCTTGTTCAAAAAATATTAACGCATCTTCACTTTTTTGTTATAATTTATGTGGAAGTGTTTTGTAAACATTTTTATATCATTAAATTGTACGTTTTTTACGATTTTTTTTTCTTGAGGCTTTTGCGGTTGGAAGATGATGGTATAAGTCGAATTAACTGTCAATTTCTTTGGAGCTATTTTCCGTTCCATTTTTGAGGTCATTTCAGGTTTCACACCGGCATGAAATTGATAATTGTGGTGATAACGTCCATTAATTATTAATTTGTTTTTATCAAATTTGCCCTTGAAAATTCCTTCTTGAACAAAATACAAAAAATTATTAATTTAGAAACAACTTTTACCTAAAGAATTGGCAAATTTAAGTCGCTATTTAGAGTGCCAGATGAATTCCCAGCGTTTTTACTTTATTTTTTGAAAGTCGCATATCGTTCATGATACAGCTTTGGGTCTAGTGATAAAAATAACTGGAATTGGAATGGAATTAGAGCGTTTTATCATCGAAAACGTTAAATCATCGGGAATTTCAAATTATTACTTTACGGGTTGAAGTTCAACCGTTGAACTGTATCAAGTTTTGAAAAAATAAACTTTTTCCGTGGGGCAAAACTGTAATATCCACATCTAGAAAAAAACAAAAGAAAACCACACCGGGATTTCATGTGAGACGCTGAGTAGAGAATAATAGGATTTTGTTCTATATCAGGGTTCATCTCTGTATATTACTCATTTGTTTGCCCTCTTCAATAATGTATAATTTGGACTACACCTTCGTTTTTACCCAATCATAAGTGTTCCACTTTTTAATTAGATGTATTATTCGTTTAGTATCACAATTATTAGCAGTGTTGTTTTACATACGTTAGGTAAAAATATTTTACTAAGAACACGTAAGTTCAATTTGCATTGTTTATAAAACAATGACTTCAAAAAAACTTGAACAAATATTTCGACTTTATGAGAGTCACGGAGATGAAGACTACATTGGAGAGCCCGTTTCGCAAGTTGAACATGCAATCCAGGCCGGAATGTTGGCTCTAGAGGATCACCAACCAACAGGTTTTTATATACGTGTATTTAAGACCGAAATTCACTGGTGACTATAAGAAACTTATTTTTATAATCATTTAAGTACCCATAATTCAAAAATGAGGCACCGTGCCCAAATAAAAATTTGCCCCAGTTATGTAAGAAAGTTTTCCTGATACTCGGCATATTGCATGCATTTCCGCCGTCTTTCCTCTCGAATGCTCTAGATGGCAGTATTCGAGTTTTTGACGTGCGTAAAAAACTCGACTTGTTATCTAGAAAATACAAAAGAAAAAATGGCGGAAATTCATGTAAAACGCTGAGTAGTACCGTTTTCTACAAAAAACCAAATGCGACAACAAGATGAAGCTGGCCAGCATAACAATAAAAATAGTGTTCGAAAGTCTTTGACACCTAATACTACCTGACACGTATAAAAATTACGCGAATATGGTTTATTGGGAAATTATTAAAATTTTTAGAATTAATTTTGGGGTCATTCTTGCACGATGTGGGTCATTTATACGCGCTAGCAGATGCTAAAGACCATAGTCGGATGGGATCATTTGGTATTCAGAATCATGGAATGTTAGGGAAAGCATTTCTGGAAGAATGCGGAGTTCCATATCCCGTTCCAAATCTCGTGAAAAATCATGTTGATGCCAAAAGATATCTAGTATCCAAGAACCCAGATTACTATGAAAAACTGAGCCCAGCTTCTAAAGAAACTTTAAAATATCAAGGTTTGTAGAGCAGCGTAATATTAGAGCGCACTAATATTTTACTTTATCCCGATATTTCATAATTTTACATAATATTTCGGGAAAACTTTTGTTATACATGTATATAATTTATTTTTCTATAAATTTTATGGTATTTTTTGTAATATTCTTTGAAATATACACATTACATACATTTTGTAACATTACATCTTTTGTGTAGTAAGAATTCTGTATTATTTTGTTAATTTTTTGATATAAGGTGGTTTGATGAACGATGAAGAAATTGCTGCTTTTGAAAAAGATCCTCTTTTTTCTCAGTCGCTACAACTTCGTGAATATGATGATCTTGCCAAATCTAAAGATAAAACGTTGCTTGACCTTGACCACTTTAAAAAGCTCTTACTGAATTACTGTAAATAAACCGTCACAACTATTTATAACAATCACTTTCTTGGTTTTTGGTTTTATTTGTAAGCAACAAGCCATTCCGTAAGGGCACCGCGGTCTTTCCAAGAAAACGTTTATCAGGGAAAAATTCAAAAATGGTTTTTCCAAGAATAAGTTTTTGACAGAAAACGTTTATCCAAGAAAACGTTTTTCGAGGAAAACGTTTATCAGGGAAAATTCAAACAAGCGCCTTCAAACAAGCTCCTGGCTTACCATTTGCGGTTTATCAGGGAAAATCCATTTGTGGTTTATCAGGAAAAACGTTTTTCGCGTTTATCAAGGAAAAAGTTTATACGGGAAATGGTTTTTCAGGGAAATTCCCTAAAAAACGTTTTCCTCGAGAAACGTTTTCTTGGAAAAACCGCGGTGCCTTCTTTAAGGCAATACATTTTAAACATGACTTTTTAAAGTTGGATTTTCACAAAGCAGCTTATCACGTGCGCTTGAAAAACATGTCGTTTCAAAAAATAATATTGCTAGTTAAAATTCGTTCGGTTCGTAAAAATTATCCAAGTTGTCTATTAACCATTAAATGGACTATAATTTATAGTTTTGGTTTAATTTGCTGAATTGATCATACGTAACTTATGTTCTTCAAATTATAGGTCAACACTCTGAAGTTTACAGAGCGTGGGAACTTTAAAAAATGTTTAGAAGTTAAACTGTTTTTTGAATATTTATTTTGAGCAATTTAATAAACTTCAAATGCGTGTACTCGCGTTTCTCGTTGTTACGTTTGTGGGTGCAGACGTTTTGGGTACAAATGATGATAATCAAAGAGTCTTTTGGAGTGAAATATCATCATCGTATGGACCAGAGTCAGAATGTGTTATTCCGTTTGGTGAACACTGGATTTTGGACGAAAGGGAACTACGTAAAAATCATAAACTAACATTAAAAAAAACTACTTGATCTTCAGCTATTTCTTGTCTTTGAGATTAGTAAAACTATAATAGTAGTAATTTACAGTGGAACCAGGAAATTGTAATGATACTACCGGTACAGTAAATTATGCGTCCAGTATTCGTATGGCCTCACAATTTGTGAGCAGTAAGAACATCTAAATCACAAAAAACCCCTTTATCGTTCACCTTGTTTCAAACTGACTGTAAAAAATAAATGAAACGCTAATGAAAAATATGATCGAACGTTAAAATAAGCATGGACGTTGGAACGCTTACCGTCTATGGAACACTCACGTGGCACATTGCGAAACGAAATCTAGAACTTCGAGCTCTTTATGTACTAGTGGAAAATGGCGGAGTTTTTCGGCTTGGAACAGAAGAAGCACCAATGGAACTTGATGCCAAAATTTACATAAAAACCCCTCCAAACTGGGATCCGCGCAAAAGTGAAGAATGGGATAGGGATTTGGTTTTAAAATTAATGAATGAAGCCTTTTATATTATAGATATAGAAAGTCTTCCCATTTTGTAGCTTTCTTATTGGCCCGTTTCCTTGTGTAGGTTTAAGTAGGCCAATGACCACGCTGCATTTAAATCACTCATTTTTAAAGGGAAGGTTATAATTGAAGAAGAGAAAGAAGTCTCATTTTTCAAACTTTAAATTTTTCTATGGATTTTTAATTCCAATTTACTACGAAAAATAGAAAACGAAAATTTTTTATGAACTTATAAATTATAAGTTATAATTACAATTTACTAACAAATATAGAAACCGAATATAAAAAAATAAAAATTATTAAATAATCTGCAATTGGTGTGTGACGTCGAAAGAAGACCAACATTTCATTTTTTTAGATATTTATAATCGTAATTAACTCACACGCATGTGAAATATGTTTCCATTTTTTTTTAATTTTAAAAGCACTTTTAACTATGAAATTGCGCAATACGCTCCAAAAAGAACATACATGTATATGCTCGTGAAAAAATGCCTTTTTGAACCTAGATAAAGCTTTGGATATCACAAGACAATTGGATCTCGTTTTTTCGCTGGAAACGCCGGATCAGTAATTGAAATTCATGGACGGTATATTTAATTGAGTGTTTTGATTTGCTTTAAGCAAAATAATATTTTTTATTAGTGAACTTCGAAACACTTGGACTTTACTGGGTCGGAATCATAATGCCGGATCAACGGTTCTGGAACTAAAGCAAGATGCAGAAGAAATGAAATGGCGGATTGGAGACCAAATTGGTGTTGCAACAACAACACGAACAGACTCCACTCTTCATACAATTACTGCAATCGAGGTTCAGTATATTTTGCGGGATATAATTAATTACTGTTATCAGATATATCTGAAAGTACAGCACAGTGCTACTGGTAAACCATAACAGATTCCGGCTTCCAGAGAACCAATTTTGGTCATTAAAAAAGAATCCGGGTGAGTTCGACACGGCGGTTTCTTGGTCGGTTTAGATTTTTCGATTTCCGTTTTTTCCGGTTTTCATTTTGTTCTAGTAACCGGAAGTGACCGGAAATAACCGAAAATGAAAGAAAAACCGCCGTGTCGAACTCACCCGGATTTTTTCTTTTAATGGTCAAAATTGGTCCTCTGGAAGCCGGAATCTGTTATGGTTCTCCAGGCGCACTGTGTACAGTCCTCGTCCCCAATTCGGCAAACCTCGATTCAACATATATCTTGAGAAATTTGTATTTCAGGGTAATCGCATCAGTGTGGATACGCCTTTAAAATTCGACCATTATGGCGGTTTTCGAAATATAGGAGGATACGAAATTGAGATGGCTGCTGAAGTTGTGAACCTACAGCGTTCAGTTCTTATTACCGGTGACAGCGAAAACTTCAGCAAAACCGACCAAGGAATTCATACCGGTACTTTTGATGTTGCTGAAACGGAAAGGTGGTTGTTTATATTAAACACCAAAACAGTGAATCAGTTTTGAACCACTTTAAGATCATGTAAGACAACAAATTTAACAAAAAATTTTGTTAAATCATGTACAAACTTGTATCTTTATTATACGTTTCCGCCCGCTGCGTCGCGATTTACTGAAAAAACGCTACAGTATAAAATTGACCAAATATGTAACAAAAAATCGCATGCCATCCAACAGCTAAAGATTTAAAAGATTGATTTTAGAAAACCATAATTTTATTCTATCATTTTATTTTCTTAAAGTGATTCGAAATTCATTACCTTTTTTGGATCTATTTTGAAAACATCACCAAAGTATTTTTGACATTCGATATGCCCGAGTCGAACACTGTGGCCAAAGAGATGTTCTTGGTCGATACTGCTTTCACTTTCATCTAAAAACAAAATGCGAAACATGTATTTTAAAGGTTTAAACTACTATTACAATATCAATTGTAAGCGTAACATTGTTACGGTAACAAAAAAGAAAGAAATTCTAATTTGTTTTTTTCGCGTTGTTATGGTTACGCGGCTAATCAAAATTGGCAGCGCGAGACAATTAAGGTGTTACGCTTACAATAATTGTATTATACATGTTCTAACTTTTATTTTTAGGGAAATGCTGTGGTTGATAGTGTCCAGTCTGGAATTACAATTCACGGAACACACAAAAGTTTAACTGATCAAAATGTCATTTGGGATCCGCGTACGTATGTACTTTATTTATATTTTTTATTAATTTTAGATTTTTTTTGAATGCGAAAATATCTTTTTGACTGAAAACTGTGCATTCTAAATTACTATAGTAAGGCGTTGTATGCGTTTAATAGTTTGCAATTTTGAATTGTCCGTAAAAAGGTTCGTCAAATATTTTAGTGTTGGAATCTACACGGAAGATGGTAATGAGATGAACAATACAATTAGCAACAATGTTATAATTTGTCCAGATATCCTACGTTGTCGTTGGGAAGGGCATGATTGGCAAAGTCACAATGGGTTAAAAGAAGGCGGCATTTATCTCCAAGGGATGACAAATGATCTTATCGGAAATCACATCATTGGCATGGAGCTGGGTATTTGGACTCCAGGTCCAGGTTAAATGTTACGTTTGTTGTTAATCTGAATTTACCAAAGGTAAATATACCATGTCTGACGTACCAACAATTACGTTGAGGAGGAGGGGGGGCTAGACACCATAATATTGCTATATAGGGGGTAGTTCAATTATGGCTCGGTTTTCGATTTTCACTCAAAGTCCCGTTTCGACCCAGAATTGGGGGTAAAATGCGACCCAAAAATGGACATTTTGACCCATAATATGACTTCTAATTTTTTTTGGGAAAAAGCCTCCCAAAATTGGTCTACCCCCTATATATGAACATTACGAAATTGGTATTTTTGTTTGTTTTTGTTTTGAATAAAAAAAATTTTCTAAATAAAGTTTGAGGTCCAATTATGACTCTCATACAATCTATCTGCACGCATCCTTGTAAAAAAGGGGATAGTATTTTTTTAAGAAGGACATCTTAGTATTAATCCTACGTGAGGCACTGGACATGGAAGGGGTGCAGCAGAAGGTAAAGTGTGTCCAAACTTCTCACCGTTTGGTAAGATTCAAGGTAACTCATGCCACGACTGCAATCGATTCGGCATCTATCTGGATCATCAATCTCCCCGAAATGTGCAACGAGATGAAAACGGTTATGTTTTAAACGATGAATTTCATCGTCAAAGCAGTTGCGATGAGTTCACAGGAGATGGGGAAGATAATGGAGCAACTCAGGCGAGTGTCATCGAGGACCAGTTCGAATGGCATAACTTGTTTGTCGGCGGTTATGTACTTAAAGACATTTCATTTAAAAGGGTTCGTTTTTTACATATTAAAGGTTCCTCTTCGTGGTTGTAGCTTACAACTAGTAGGTGCTAATTATTTTAGCGTTCTGACTAATTTCAAATATAAAAGTTTTGTTTTTGTTATAGAAACAAACACACTTTCTATAACCATGTGGAATCTATTTTCAAACGGCATTTCAATAATTCGAGTAACTGTGATACTGTCAATTTTTTTTACAAATGTTACTTTAATATTTTTGTAGCGAAATCCACGCGGTGTCCCAATCTATTAGCAAGATATAATATCTACTTTACAGACATCCTTATCTTTTTGGTGAATTGGGACAGCGCGTGGATTTGGGCACGAAACCCACTAAAGTAACAGTTTAGTACAATTAAAAAAAAAGGTTAATTATAAAAAATAACTATACAAGGCTTACAAGTGTCAACAACGGTCACAATATGTATTGGAAGAGAAGTAAAAACTTTGCTGATGAGGTTTCTTACCAAATGGAAGATTCTCTATTTGCATGTGACAAATGTAAGTTTAAAACAACCTGAAAATTAATAAGGGATTTAACCCTTATCGTCTACGGTCACAAACGGTAAACAACTTTGAGATTACTTTTGAAGATGTAACGGTTCTCTTTTTCGTTCGATTTAGGGGTAATGGGTAGCTAGCTACCCAAAATGAGAATACATGTTCAGCATTTCCACATAACATTTAGACAATTACACGTCGAAGTTCATTTCATATTTTGTTATTTCGCGTTACAAATTTAGATAATTTACTTCAGCCGATTTTTATGGATCAATACAGACTTTTATGCCAGGCGGTGGGTTCACCTTTCGAATGAAAAACGTAACATATGCCGGCGATTGTCACGGGACAGCTCTTCTTGCTCCTCAACATTGCGGAATAGCGGGATATAATAATGGGAAACCTGGGTCAACATGTCACGTACATTTCCTGCTGGAAGATGTGGTATTTAAAAATCACGGTAAAATATCGATAGCATATTACTCGTTTAAGTTTGAAGACAATTGAACTTTAGGAAACAATCGAATTGGATTTGGCGTATCTGATGGGAATCCATTTTCGCCGATGTTTGTATCGTGAGTGGAAATATTGTTTTCTTCAATTTTTTTGCTTAGGTTGTAATTAAAAATGTGTACCCGGTCTGAAATGAGTTAAAATTGGCAAGTATGAGATTGATGTTCATCATGGAATTTCCTAGCTATCCTTGAATTATTGATAAAAATTGACATTAGGTTCATTTCATCGAGTTAATAAAATATTAACTAGAAATATAGTTTTTTTTTCAGTTTGGTATTTTAGGACAAATAATGATACACTTGGTGGATATGAGCAAATTATCAGTGGCCATCTAAATGGTTTTGGCAAGGTAAATGGGTGTCATGGCCCACTAAGTGCCGAGTTTGGATTGGGTTATGGTTGCGATGCCTCTGCCAAAGACAGGGTATAGCCCTTTAACTTAATTTTGTACAGAGAAGTCTCCTATAAAAGGACACATAGTAAACTTCGGTAGACCTAACCAATTTAGCTAACATAATCTAGTTTAGTTAGCAGTGAATTTGCTTTATCTTTTCCATCCAAGCTCTACAGAATTAAGTTACCAAACTCTTATAAGCTATAGCCTGCAGCCTGCAGCCTATAGAAAGCCTAACTTGTTTCATTTTGTGCAAAAATTGAGTCAGGTATATACCTTTCCAAAAGTGCGTAGGCTAACCATTTGGGGCCCAGAAATGGGCGAGTTACGAATAAGCGGCCCGGGCTACGATGTCGAGCCGGTGAACTCTGCGCCATCGTTTGGAACCAATGCTGGGGTATTGTACTTTGATACCACGCACTCCAGCGGACAATATTTGTATTCAAAGGGATACGGTGCCCATGTTGTATCTGGCGAAGAATACGTCATAACAGGTTGGGAGTGGACCGACGACATTTTCATTGAATTCTCTGATCCTATCTTGGCAAATTCTTTTAAAGATCAGGAAAGACACTTTCAAATAAAAAAACTCTAAGAGCTAAATTGCAACGATGTTTACTTAACTGTGTTATACTGTATGTGCTTGTTCGAAATAGTTTTATATTTACAAAAATATGTCATGTTTAAATTATGAATTACAATGATCCTAGGAACTTAATGGGAATTAAAGAAAATTGGTGGACATTAAGGTAATAATGTGCGAGCAGGAATACGAATTTGGCAACAGGTTTTTGTCTATCGGACCTTCAGGGTCCGTTTATAAAATTGAATGCATTTCTTTGTAATCTCCTACTGGTGTGGGTAGCCTGTTTGTCATCGGCGGCTTGTGGAATAGATACGAGTGCGTAGTGTACTCAACCTACGAGTCAAATTTGCTCGGTGACACTTTTTTACTCAAGCCAATACAGATTTTATAAGTCCGATCAAAAACTGATGCCAAATTCTCGTTTTGGCTCCCAAAGTAATTAATAACCTCAACTTTGATAACTTTGATAACTTTGATAACTCAACATTGATAAAGACACATATTTTTATTAAACAAAAAAAACTTTTGAATGTGTGCTCAGGCCGAAGAGTTTGTTCGACTTATTTTTGATATCGATGGCGTTCAAACTTCTTGTAAACTAACACCTACGGAGTCCCGGTTATTTCAAAGCCCGGACGGCGTTTTCAAGGGTGCGCTGGAAAACGAGTGTACTATGGCATATCGACGTTTAGGGGAAATTATAACTGGTACTGAAAAATCGACAACAACAACACAAAAACCAACAACAATACCAACTAATGGCGATTGTTCCATGTGCGGTGGTTCAGAGTGGGACGTAAGCTGTCAACACGGTGGACTAGGCTGCAACCACGGCTTTCAATATCGTACCTAAAAATATGTTCATACCTTAAATCAAGGTTGTTTTAGTTTCTTAAATACAGTCCTACATCACGTTAGGGCGGGTTTTTATGAAAACAAATACACGTTGGTAATTTACGTGCTAATCGACATAATAGAGTGACTTTTAAATAATAGTTCCTAACTCTAATAACAGGAAAAAGGTTTGAAAATCGGTTAAGTGCCTGTGGACAAAAATACTGTCGATTTTGCGGAACTGGCGATTGGCACGATTGCCCTTCTAAAAGATGAACAAAAAAAAAAACGTTAAAAAATCTAAAATACTATTAGTATTAAAGGGTCTTGTCTAAGGCTCTTAGCCTAAGGGTCACAAAGACAAAGACATATTATGTTAAAACACAACAACTGCGAAACCTGTTCAAAATGTAACATTCTAAGTGTTCCTTACAAATTCTGAATGCATAATAATAAATATAATATTAATTTAATGAAAAATGTACATAATACTTGTTAAATGTTTAAGGATGGTACAGTTGTTTTGCTTTCGAGAGGCGTAATCCTGATTATCATCATAGCTAACGTCGCGCACAACTTCTTTCAGTGCGCTCTATCAAATAAAAAAGTGTTTTCGGGGAATTTCCCCCCTAATTATCACTGACAATTCGAGATAATGAGATAATTTTGTTTCTACAGGAGTTAAAACCATATATCTTGGCTTCACAGAATCAATATAAAGGGTCCGATTCTTTGCGTGATTATATTGTGGTGAAAGTCAGCTCGAAAATCGATTTTCTTTTTAACAATTTATAATTGAATGTTGCGGGTTATTCGAGTTAACCTTCAGAATATACTCAAAAGGGTCACAAATGATCGTAAAGATTGTAAAACAGTGATATATCGTGTATGCGCTAAAGTTAACACCTACTTCGTGTAAACTTGAATGTTAAACTTTAGAATTTCTTTGAGTGTTTAAAACATTGACATATCTTTTACCTAGGGGTACCCAAATTTTGCTCGCTTTCGAAAGTTTTCGTGATGTAAAAAAACCGATCCGTATATGGTGAGTTGACCGTTATTTGCCACACTCATATTTAGGCACTTTTAGTGTTGGTACGCAATGAAGTTACTATTGTTATTATAAAATCGGCGACCCCTATTTCGAGCAGGAGTATTTTTCAGCATAAAAATTGACTTTCTCGGCGTACAAACACACATACGGTGAGATTCTCAAATATTCCGAAAACCAAAAAAAAATTATGCATAACTATTTATAATAAATTAACAAGATATTCAACACAAAAATGATTTACAAAGGGAGTAAATCAATCCTAGTTTGGTGTTTTTTTGTATCATAATACAATATTTGAATAAGATATTCCATTATCGAAACATATATATTTTAGATACGTTTCAAGTATAATTCTCGGTGACTTCCCCAAGGGACAGTTGCAAAGTCATGAGCGCAGACTTTCTGCCTTGGAAGCCCTTATTTGCTAATTTGATGAGAAGCAGGCGACATTTATAATTCAGCTACTACTGATGATAACAATAAAGAGATAATTTCGAAAAGATGAATATTCCAGATCTTTTAAGGTGGCTTTTTTACGTCATTACGCCATTGGTGGTTTTTTATTTAGAAGGAGTCTGAGAAGTTGATATAAACTGAAAAAGAAAATAAAAATTCATAAATGCCACTACAAGTTAACTGTTGTTTACAAGACGGGGTCAATCTGCGTCTGGCAAATTCTAAAGATTATTTTGGATCAGTGTAGGTCTTACAGTACGACTCGTATTGCAAATATTTCCCATTCAGTTGTGTGATGATGTGCACAGAACGCACCAGTGAGCAAAGAACGCACTATTTTTGTTTCTCCAAATATTTGACACATGAAAATTATAAAACTGTTTATTTATACTTCATTCAAAAATGTCCAAAACTCACCCTATCTATTTCGTGTTTTTATCTCGGAGATTTGATGTCCAACTAATCGTAACGCCCAATGGGGACATATTTTTGAAAAAAAAGTGTTGCTATATCATGCATTCAGATGCCTATGTATTAATTTCAAAAACATTTCTGCTTTACAGAAACTAAATATCAGTAACTGAACTTAAAAACTTTTTTTATCCATAACATTTATGAGAGTTTTTTGTAGCAAAATCCACGTGGTGTCCCAATTCACTGAAAAGATAGAGATCACTGTAAATGCGAAATTAAATCTTGCCAATAAATTGGTAAACTGTGTGGATTTTTAAGCCAAAAGACTATTAGTTAGTGGACTATAAAAAGTAACATTGTACTGTAAGTAACAATAGTACTGTTGATATCTGTATACAAGAATCTGTAACAAGATGGACCAAAATGTCCACGAAGGAAAAATAAATTCAGTAGACTCCTTCTAAAAATAACCACCATTGCCATTATTATACATAGCATATTTCTTTCTATGGCGCCTCTTGCAAGAATATCGACGAGTACTGAAAGCACCGTACCCAACACCGATAGTGATTAGACGAAAAATTACTAATGGATATGTGATACAAACATAACTCATAATAAACTAAAATTATTGATACTACAGTCTAGTATTAATTTTATTCGCACGCTTACTGCAGGGTCCTCTATTTTCGTCTACGAAATAGGTGGACGATTGTTCTTTTAATACGTTTTTCATATTTAACACAGTATAATAACAATGATAGGAATCCTATAATAAGATATAAATTCTTATACACAAGGTACGCCGTTAACCGTCCACCCGTTAACCGGCCACTTTTGGGCTATTTTTTAGAGCTAACGCCTACACGGCGCGCCGTTAACCGGCCAGTTGCCATAAAGCGTCCGTTTTTTAGTAAATCGTTTCAATTATTTTTTTTTGTTTCTTTTAAATTTGTGTCATATAGCAATTTTAAAATTTTTCAATGTTAAATTGAGTCAAAAAGTACGGAAAAGTATAAAAAAGTCATATTGAGCTGTTCAGAAATTGACCGTATCATCCGTAAATAAACGAAATCGAACACTCTGTTTAGTACTTCTAACTAGCAATTTGGGAGCGCAATTATAGTCAAATTGTCCTCCTTCAAAAAAAAAAAAACGCCAACACAACACAAACTCAGAAACAGAGAACACACTCACCAAAGAGAAATTCAAAAAATGTCCGATGATTGTATGCCGGACAGAAAACGGTTGAAAAGCCCGAGTCTAATAATCACCGAAGAGACAACACCGACAGAGAAGCGCCTGAAAAAAGCGCATCTAAAAAAGCGCCCAAACTGCAAGTGCAACTTGTTCGAATAGAACCAGATCACTCTCTGGAATCCTTACTCAAGAGTGAGGATGAGGAAGTTCAAGGTTTAGCTGTAATAGGGAAACAGCTGGAAAAGGAAATTTCGTGCCCAAAAGATTCGTTCAACACGCTTGATAACATTGCCAAAGATGCCAGAAACGCGTTGAGAGATCACAGGAACGTTTCTGGTGTGCTTCCACCGAATCAACGATATTGACACTCTTGCAGGTGTGGCCGCATTCAAAGAAGGAAAAAAGATCATGCGCGACATCGACCGCGTCGAACAAATCTTCCCTTTGCGTGTAGAAAAAACACTGCAAATTCTGATCGAACGTGGCTGCTATAGAAATTGGCAGACGACAAATTAGAACGGAACAAACAAAACAATTGAAGCATGACCATTAAAGAAAAAAAAATCATCAAAAAAAAATCGACGAAAAAATCACGTTTTTCCGCTCAAAAATTAGTTACTTAACCTCTCGAAAAGGGGGTTGAGTGTACTGTCGTCACAACAGTTATATGTAATTGACATTTCTGCGCACTCTGACAATAATCGGCCAATTATATCGGCCTTATATATCCCCACTCGACGCGGCTCATCACTCTATTTTATAATATTTAGAATCAGTTCTCATAAATTGAGCCCGGCGAGTTGGGAGATCGCCGAATCAATAAACTAATAGCACCCAAAACCGTGTATTTGAATGAGAGCAGATAACCATGCATCACAATAATGTTGAACTTGCTTTTTTATTACACGTTCAATGAAGTCCACCGTGAACTTTTTTTATCGGAGCAATCACAGTTGAAAGTATGATAATGAAAGTACTGAACATTGTACGTTTTCGATTTGCAATCCTCAAAAAATCGTTTCGTCCTCTTAATCGTATTTTGGTAAATTGTGCCAAATACAGTGATTATCTGTACAATGCTTAAACCCAAAAACAGTCCAAGAGTCCCCCCAGTTTCTGCCAGTACCGAATTTAAGGGGAAAACGGGCTTCTCCAGCTCAAGCGCTAAAANCTTTTAAGTAATATGTTTTTCTGAATTATAACGTTTGATGTGTTGATCAACGCAGAAGTTCCACAGCTTGTCAATAGAAAAAAAATTATTGAAAAATATTGTCGCGTTTTTTCTCTATTGCCTATTAAGCGCGATCCAGAAAAAATGCTGGAAAACGACGGGGAGGGGTGCGTCTTTTCGCGAACGGGGACGAGTTAAATTTGTGTCATATAGCAATTTTAAAATTTTTCAATGTTAAATTGAGTCAAAAAGTATGGAAAAGTATAAAAAAATCATATTGAGTTGTTCAGAAATCGACCGTATCATCCGTAAATAAACGACCGTATCATCCGTAACATATGCATTGCCACGTTAACCGTCAGAAAACTCGTTAACCGGCCAGTTTAAAAAAAATTTAGTGGCCAGTTAACGGCGTACCCTGTGTATAATATAACACGCTTATATACACGCTTGATAACATTGCCAAAGATGCCAGAAACGCGTTGAGAGATCACAAGAACGTTTCTGGTGTGCTTCCACCGAATCAACGATATTGACACTCTTGCAGGTGTGGCCGCATTAAAAGAAAGAAAAAAGATCATGCGCGACAACAACGGCGTCGAACAAATCTTCCCGTGTAGAAAAAACACTACAAATTCTGATCGAACGTGGCTGCTATAAAAATTGGCAGACGACAAATTAAAACGGAACAAACAAAACAATTGAAGCATGACCATTAAAAAAAAAATCAACGAAAAAAATCACGTTTTTCCGCTCAAAAATTAGTTATTTAACCTCTCGACAAGGGGGTTGAATGTACTGTCGTCACAACACTTATATGTAATTGACATTTCTGCGCACTCTGACAATAATCGGCCAATTATATCGGCCTTATATATATCCCCAATCGACGCGACTCATCAATCTATTTTATAATATTTAGAATTAGTTCTCATAAATTGAGCCCGGCGAGTTGGGAGATCGCCGAATCAATAAACTAATAGCACCCAAAACCGTGTATTTGAATGAGAGCAGATAACCATGCATCACAATAATGTTGAACTTGCTTTTTTATTACACGTTCAATGAAGTCCACCGTGAACTTTTTTTATCGGAGCAATCACAGTTGAAAGTATGATAATGAAAGTACTGAACATTGTACGTTTTCGATTTGCAATCCTCAAAAAATCGTTTCGTCCTCTTAATCGTATTTTGGTAAATTGTGCCAAATACAGTGATTATCTGTACAATGCTTAAACCCAAAAACAGTCCAAGAGTCCCCCCAGTTTCTGCCAGTACCGAATTTAAGGGGAAAACGGGCTTCTCCAGCTCAAGCGCTAAAAATGTTAATTTAAAAGTAATATTACTAGTAATAACTACATAAAGGGCTAACTTACATAATGGGTTTTTGGATAATTGAATTTCGGCCGACGTCAGTTTTATTTCGGTAGACAAATTGTAACTTTCTCGGATATAACGCGATTTGTCATCTCGAACATACTAAAATTAATATACATAAAGCGTTCAAATTTTGTTTCGTCTAACATAGAGGTTGTCGAGATTTTGAATGTAAGACTCGCACGGAGTAGGACATGATGACAAGTTTCGCCACTGGAATCGATCCCTTAAAACTTTCTTAAACGGTTGTTTGTGACAAACTATTTAACTCGATTATTTTTTAAAGGTGAACCTTGTCATGAAAATTTTCAACGTTTTAAGCTCAAAAAATGGAATTTTCTGAAAGTGATTGTAAATATAAAAACAAATAAGGAGGGCGATTGTTCAGGCGATAGAAAGCCTTTTGAACGCCCAAAAACTTTAATTGGGTCATATTAAAGTTCAAAATAAACCTTATAAAAGAAATACATATCATATGGCGAAAAAAGTCACACTGGTCTAAATAAAGGTTTCTTCGAAGCTTTTCTGACACTGGATTACAATAAATTTTTGACTAGACATTATGTTTGACGCTAAAACTTATTTGTAATCCTTTCTATATGGTGTATATAACTTGGGTAGCATCCGCATTTTTCTTCCACTTGTGTTACATATAATTTCATCAGACATTGGCTTAAACTGATTCAGTTTATTTTAATAATATACCATGTTTACCTAGTAGGCCCTACTGTCCCACAACAACGTGTATGCCTAAAACGGGTTTAAGCTCCTAGCTGTTTCCCGGTTATTTCGTTCTATAGGCAAAAAACACGCAAAAACTGACTCATATTGTGACGCCTTGATCTCAACAACGGCACATTGTTGGGACAATTAGACGCTACCATCGGATTATTCAGCCTTGTATTTCACAAGATCTCGTTTACTAAACCTTAGCAACTTCCGAAAAATGTTTCTCACTCCGTACATAGTTTAAAATGTCCGAATACTACTCAGCGTTTTATATGAATTTCCGCCGTTCTTTCTTTCGTATTTTCTAGATAGCCAAACTCGAGTTTTTCTCGCACGTCAAAAGCCCGAATATCGCCATCTAGAAAATGCGAGGGGGGATAAGACGGCGGAAATTCATGAAAAACACCGAGTAGTATATTCTAACAGTTTGACTTAATCAGTTTGGTTTAATCAGTTTCTTTGGCTATATTCTTCTTTTGCTGTGAGGTCCATGTATGAGTTGATTGCAACCGAGTCATTATTGCATTTATGATATGGCTGGCCCAATAATGATCGTTTAATTGTATGGATAATTACTATAGGATATAGACCAGGTGATAAGGGCACCGAAGCTTCTGCAAATTTAAACAAAAAAAAAATCAGCTGGTTAAATTAGTAATTTCATGACAGTCAACGAACTGGGTGTCTCGACTAGGGTTCGGCA
Source organism: Oikopleura albicans (assembly GCA_004367875.1). Taxonomy (NCBI): domain Eukaryota; kingdom Metazoa; phylum Chordata; class Appendicularia; order Copelata; family Oikopleuridae; genus Oikopleura; species Oikopleura albicans. The sequence goes on along the minus strand of SCLG01000098.1, from coordinate 273,797 downwards.
TCAGTCAGCAAAAATCATGAGCAACCCTCGTTTGGCTTTTCGAGCTCTTAAATTTAAATGAGGTGGTTTGGCTTCGGCTCTTCAGTCAAACTGGGAAAGGTAACTAGCTGTTCTCGACCCCTGGTACAATTGGAATATTACCAGTTGTCACAAACGAGATTCCCTCATTTTCATACAATATATCCTCTTTCCGAATACGTCTTCCGTTTTTGCGAAAGCCTAGCGTACTAACGTAGGCTATTACAAAATCTAAAGACGTATTCGAAAAGAGGATATGCTTTAAGTGTGTAAGCGAACAAAATACGTTATTTGATTGTATAAACCGTCTTGCATGTCACACCTATTACAAAGCAAGCAGAAAATATTTCAGCTAGATATCTGTTCAAATCAACCTTGGTCGAGNGTAATTTCATGACAGTCAACGAACTGGGTTTCTCGACTAGGGTTCGGCATCAGTCAGCAAAAATCATGAGCAGCCCTCGTCTGGCCTTTCGAGCTCTTAAATTTAAATGAGGTGGTTTGGTCTTGGCTCTTCAGTCAAACTGGGAAAGGTAACTAGCTGTTCTCGACCCCTGGTCCAATTGGTATATTACCAGTTGTCACAAACGAGATTCCCTCATTTTCATACAATATATCCTCTTTCCGAATACGTCTTCCGTTTTTGCGGAAGCCTAGCGTACTATCGTAGGCTTTTACAAAATCTATAGACGTATTCGAAAAGGGGATATGCTTAAAATGTGTGGGCGAACAAAATACGTTATTTGATTGTACAAACCGTCTTGCATGTCACACCTATTACAAAGCAAGCAGAAAATATTTCAGCTAGATATCTGTTCAAATCAACCTTGGTCGAGATGTTCTTGTGTAAAGTGCGAGTAATACATAATATAGCCTTGACGTTTTCCATACCAGCCATACGTTACGTCCGTTGCATTATACCCAAGCGTAATTGATAATTTCGACCAATCAAGTACACTGAAAAAAAATATTATGGTGCAATTGAAATTGATCAACAGCAACGTCCTCGGAAACTAGTAGCCTTCATACTGAAAACCCTATAAAAGCTCTGAAGAGATTGTGATATATTCTGAGACCAACGTTCTCATTTGTTTAGAAAAAAAAATTAGCCATTTCAGTTTTTATCGATTATGAGAGCTAAGCCAAGCTAAGCCAAAGGATTATTATGGCTTACATAAGCTAAGCTAAACCAAAACTTTTTATTGGCTCACGTAAGCTATGCTAACCGAAAGTATATTTCAGCTCACATGAGCTAAGCTAAGATAAGCAAAACAAGTTTGTGGCTTATGCGAGCTAAGCTAAGTTACGCGAAACCAGTTTTATAGCTTAGGTAAGCCAAGTTAAGCCGAGCCTAACTGTTTCTAATATGGCTTATGCAAACTAAGCAATAATATAAGCCGACTTTTCCGAGCCCTGGTCCATACTGGGCATCGAGGGTTTTCGGAGAAAGGCCACTAGAGGCCCTAGAGGTCAGGAGGAGCCAGGGTTGAAAAAATCAACAACCAACGTGTGTCCATGAAGGACAAAATAACAAAAAAGATTTTTACAACCTTGGCCCTTCCTTAGGGACCTCCAGATGCCCTATACTGCACGGTCTAGTGTTAACGATACCACCTTGAAAATGGAGTCGTGGATCATTTGGCTCAGTTGAACATCATAATTTGAAGTTTTAAAGTTTTAATATTTCATTTATTTTTTGTTTAATATATATATGGATCACCACACGATGTTCTGACGCACTTCTTACCTTGAACCCATTTCTTCATTCGCATATAATGTATTTTTGATTTGTGCATGGTGATCGAGTGCTAGATCTTTCGGATTGAAACGAATACAAATCCCATTGATCGTGTCAACCTTATCCAAATTTCACGAAAAGTTACGTTTTATAAAAATGTTACCGTTTTCCAGTATTTGCGACAGTCTACATGTTCCAGTTTACAGTAGTAAATGCCATATGCTGGGCGAGTGTCTTTAAAGAATGACGTTAAATTTATAGCAGAAGCCCATTTGAACTTTTCGGGTACATCTACTGAACCCATCTAAAAATATGCACTATTTATTTTGGTTATAGAACTGGCCAATGGAGTTGCGAACAAAATAAAATGTACTCACTCCAGCAATGGCTTGTTTATTCCACAGACTTTTCTCGGTCGAACTGTCAGCGGTCCCGTAGAAGTTTTTCAAATAGTGATCAGTTAACACTAAAGTTTTAAACAAATTTAAATTATCAAAACCAGGTAAAACAATTACCTAATTATAATACTGGTATAATACTAGACAAATTCTCACCTGGATGTTTCTCATGCAAGCGAGCCCGCGAATGCATTGATTTGGAACATACGATTAGACTTGGAAAAGTTGTACCTGAAATTCGTTATAAATTCCCTGTTGTAACCAAGAGCTCTTGGTCCAATTTTTTCCCCATATTTTCTAGATAGCTAAACTCGAGTTTTTTCCGCACGTCAATAACTCGAATGTCGCCATCTAGAAAATGCGAGAGAAAAGATGGCGGAAATTCATGTAAAACGCTTAGTAGCAAGACCCCTAGTTTCACACCAAAATTTGAACTCGGGGTATATTCTGAACATATTAGCGAAATGAATAAAAACAGTGCCATATTACATTGTCGGGCCGTAGGAGTTAACTTAACTATAAAGTGTCATACGCTAAGTTAACCGTTAACTTATTGTTGTCTATTTCAAATACCTTCAGGTACATATTTTGTATCAATAATTGTTTCCATTGCCATAAAACGTTTCCAACTATTGTGCAGTGTCCGACATGTGAAAATGATTCCAATGATCCAGAAGAATCGTTTACAGTACGATGTCTTCCCATTGAAAAAACACATAATTTATCAGAATAAGAAAACTAGTTCTGTTTATTCGTTTTTATATGTTTTATACGAAACAGCCGAATGAAAACACTAAACCGCACAATTCCAATTTTTCGATACATTTTTAGAAACCATCAATCTACCACTTTATTGAATTATTAATGCAGAAAGACACATTTACTGTATTCATATGTACAAATACATACAAACCCAATGACCCATACAGTATGGGCCATACTGTATGGGTCATACACGGGTTAACCTTTAAACACACATTTAAAAAAGGACATTTGTCCGACCAATCAGTTGTCTTATTTCTCACAAATCGGCATATATTATAGCCTGATAATTTATAAGGGTAGACCGGGCAATTTTCGCCAAAAATCAAGTACACCACCTACGCCGTTATCAGGTCAAAATTTCTACTCAAAATTTCCAGCCACCCAACCTACGCACTGCGCCCTTATCGTCAAAAATGTACTTAAAACGTTTTAAATTTAACTTTTAATCGTGTAAAACGTTTAAACTCTGAATCCTCTTTTCTGAACTTTTTTTATTTAATTTTTGAATTTGTAGACGTCTTGGGCTTTTCTCTATTTTTCAGAATATTTTGAAGGCAAGTTTTTTACGAAAGAATGACCTTTTATAAAAAAACGAATGCTTTTGACGTTATTAATGCACCTTCTTATATTTTAGTATATTTTTAGTTCAATACTAGTAGTTCAATTTTTAATTAAAGCTTTTTACATAAGCCGAGGGCCATTTTCCGATAATATCGTTTTTGAATAAAAATTAAAGTATAAACATGAAATAGACCAGGTCAAGGTCAAGTTCAAGGTCAAGTTCAAGGTCAAGTTCAAGTTCAAGGTCCAGTTCAA
>SCLG01000098.1:243401-266798 GCA_004367875.1 Oikopleura albicans | reverse complement strand
AAATTTCTGAATTTTAATGCGAAACAACTCTACGAGAAATACAAGTAAAGATACAAATAATAGGTTTATTATGAGACTAAACGATGATGTTAACAATCATGATGCAAAAGTTTGAGATCTAAAATGTATTGGTAATAAGTTATTAAAGATTGAAAAACACAGCGTTTGTAAATTTGCAAACATTGAACGGTCCTGGGCTAAATGAGTGACACAAAAATGAATTATGGTAGTTAAAAGGTAAGAAACCATTGGAGCATGGTCGGATCAATCACAATAACAAACGGTCGTTAACGGCCGTCGTATTAGTTGACAGTTCGATCATTTTTCATCAGTATACACTTTATATTATTTCGCAATCTCTCCAACTGTCAAATCATGACTTGGTTTCTGATTTGTGTCGATTTTTTCGTTTTGTCAGATTGATTAAATGCATTTCTCCAATAATTAAAGGATTTCTCAACAATGATACCAGATTTTTGTCCGATAGCGGATAATTTTCACGGTAATTATGGGATCTATTGTTTTAACCAGGGCTAGGCACAATTGGAATAATAGAAAGATCTTACTACTGTTTGTTAGGTTAAAGTATAACTCGATTCAGCACACTAAAGGCCGCTAAGTAACGCCCATTCTAAGTGAAAGCGGGTCAAACCTGACATTTTTTTACTCTTTTCTCCAATCAACGCATGTAGATTTGATCCGCGACAACCACCCAGGAAAGAAAAGAAAGAAAAGGTCGATATATACCTGCGCTGATTGGACCATTTTGTGCGCACATGACCTAATATACTTAGCGGTCTCTAGTGTGCATCACGATATACTTTTACTTGAAAAACTAGTTATCACAGACAGTATACAATCTAATTCTTCCGAAACGGAATCTTTGATGCACGACACCACGACAGACCACGAGAAACGTGGTATAAATTTATTGGAAAAGTTTTTCCAAATAAATGGTTTGTTTGCAGTGTTGACATTTATGACGGGTGTTTTTCATTTCATCCATACAAAATGGTATACAAGAGCACGGCACCAATCCGCCAATAAAAATGAAAAAGGCGATGCACCAAGTGCCCACTCCAACTTCGTGCGATACAATTGTTATTCCCTGAACATAGGTTTTTTATCACGCAAAAAACATCTGGAGATTTGAGACTTCTGTGTGGGATTAGAAATTTTTTTTTTGGTCGAGGTGGAATAAATCAGACCTAGTGCATTTATCTAAATTGAAAGAATCCCATGACCCCACATGGGAAACACGCTCGATTTCCAGAATGTATACACCGGGTGGGCCGTTATGTTTCGAGCTGCTGTTTTACTTTTTCTCGCTCACGTTGTTTTTTCATTTTTTTTATAAAGTATTTTACCTTTGTATATTAATAATATACATATGTTGAGCCTTACGCCGTTATGTTTCACCTTTTCCCGCAGCGTACCCGGTCTAAACCTACGTAAAGATGGATTCATGTCGTCTAGCCCTATGCATTTTGTCCGTTTGTAGTGATTTGTGTAATTAAACTACTCAGTCTTAATGATATTTAATTGGCCTACATCTATTCACCATTTTTCTGCAATGAGGACAGCAAGTGTTTACGGCGTCTTTTCCGTATGTTTCTACCGTCTCAGGTTGACTGTCTCGATTAACTGCATCTTCCACTGTTAAGTAGTTCAAAGTATTTTAACGGGTAATTAGATGTGCGTTTCCGGTTAACCGGGAAATAACTTTGAGAAAAAAAGTAACCGCCATCGACTCATAAAGCGAACACAAAAACCCAATTCGGGATTACTATTATCGAGTTCGAGCTATTAACGAAATGAATGAAAGCAGTGTCATATGGCACGGTTGGGGCGGAGAAGTTAACATTCTCGTTAACAGCACAGTCTTAATGAGCTATAGCTTATGGGTCATAAAAAATTGGTGCGGATTTTTTATTCAATTTTAGTTCAAAAATTCAAAGTTTAGCTAGCCAAAATTAAACCGGTTCTGTTGCATTGGGTTCTCGGTTTCGGGGGAGTTGAGTATGTCGAAAAAGGTCATAATCGCCATCAGCCATAATTCTAAAACACAAATATTGAAGTCTTTGAATTACTCACCAGCCCATCCCATATCCCAATTATCACAATTAATTTTAAACGATGGGTTCCAGTGGAACCGTTCCACTAAGCTGGCGCGTATACTATGAAAACCGTTATTACAAGCTGCGCGGGGAGTTGTTTGCGTGGCTAAAGGCCGGTAGCCAATAGGAGGCGCCTCTAAAAAAGCATGAGCCAATAGGCGCGCTTGTCAATTCAGACGGCGCTGGCGTCTGTAACTGCATAGTCCCAACTGGGACACTTTTCATTTTCTGCCGTCCATTTCGCTAAAAAATCTGAATTTTATTATTTTGAAACGTTTCAATAAATAACTAAAAAAGATATTAAATGACATAGAATAATTCTATTAGAATCTGTAGTACTAAAAATTAATAGACAGCATTTCCCCATTCTCTTTTGCAATTTAATTGACAAACCAAAGTACTGTGGCCCACAGTCTGTGGGTAAAAAAATACAAATTTTTTTCTAATTAGTTGTACAGTATAACTTATACTCAAATTCGAACAGGATCAAAGTACACTTATTTGGGCGGTTTTTAGATTATTGGTGACGAAGCAACTAAAAACAGGAAATAATCAAAAACATAAAAAATTACCCGAGAAATATTTTTACATGGATCGACTCGCAATAATATCACGCGTGATCACGAGTACTTTTTTAAACAAAAAAATGTACTGTAAAAATGTTTGAAATTGTAAAAAAATTATTCGTCCGCGGCAACAATCACGACATGATATTGAGACCACCTCATTTAATTTGGGACCGCGGTGTACCCTCCCTAAAATGTGTATTTATTGAACGCTGCGTTATACGTAAGATCCAATTTGATGGGCTCTGCTGGAAATATAAAATAATACGTTTGCAGATGTACGTAACTCTTGGGGTTAACAACTTGAAGATTGACTGAATAAAAATAACCCTCTGCGCAGTTATATGACCAGCATTTATTGGGCCGAAATTTCGATTCAAAATTTATCAGCTACTCCTCTAAATATTTTTTTGTTTTAACTCTTTTTTGTTAATTTTTATTTTGAATCTACTAGTAATAACTACACCACTACGGGTTAAACCGGCCCGTAAATAACGAGCTTTGGTTCAGTTGGAGTAAGTGTTTTTCTACAGTATGTATTTGGTAAATCTCTCATTTTTTTCAGTTTTCGCAGCTTTGGAAATAAGTTTAGTGACTCTATGTATTCTGATTCATATTTTATTATGCAAATTAACAGCTTTACTCGTTAATTAAAACGACAAAACTCATGTTTAAATCTCTTAAGTTTTATTTAAAGCCTTTTATAAAGATAAGTTTTAAATGTTGGATAGTTGAAAGGCAAAGAAGCTAAAAACATTTTTACGAGGTAAGTATATTTTAAAATTTAATAAGACTCAAGTAAAAGTTGAGGAAATAACTTTTTGTTAAACTTGGTACGCTTGGGAGAAATAAAAATAAGCCATAACCACAATTTTTTGTCCGAAAAAATAGTTTTGCCATTCGACGTAAACTTAAAAAGTGGATTGTAGTGGGTTAATCCAGTTTTGGCTCAAGTTCAGCTTGTCACGTGATAAATTTAATTAAAGGCCTCTAAATGGGCCAAAATTTGCCGCCAAATGGCTTATTTTTATTTCTCTTAGACAAACACAGCCTGATTCAGCCTGACATACCTGATATACCTCTATAAGGCAAACACTATTTATTTGCAGGCACTATATAATCCCACAAATAAAAAAATATTTATGGACCTTTTTAGACCTTCGAAGCCATTCGTCACGTAATCGAGTAAATATGACCCATATTATATGGGGTAAGGGATTTTCACTTATTTTTTTTTGATCTGAAATTGAATTATGTATAAATTTAGTGTCGCTTGACTTGTTTTTAGTACACATGTAATGAAAATGAAATATGGTTAACAAATTGTTTTATTCGACTCCTANAAAGTGTAGTTAAAAATCAATTTAGCGAATATTTAAAAAATGAAATAATTTCATCACAAACGTCTTCGGCATATCCCGATGTTATCTCTTAATCGCCGTAGTTATACAAGTGTCAGTCATGGTCGGTTTTTGTACTAATTAGACTGCGTCAAATGTGCACGTCGACTTTAAGTAAAGCTTAATTACTGTAAAAAACCATTCAGACGAATATGTCAATGTGTGCCGATCTGCACAGGTTTCCAAATTATCCGTCCTACTCCGTTCAAAATTTTTAGTTCATGTCATTGGCGTGATAAAAGTTGAACATAAAACAGGCGTTCAAGACTTTGGATTCACAAACTACTGTGTGTATCAAGCAATTACTCGTCTAGATCCGTGTTACAATCTTAATTATATGTGACTGAGAACTTCCAGGTGAGAATATTCATTATTTACTTCAATTTTTCAACATTCTTTTGAAAATTGCTTTAATTTGACCAGCACCTTACAAATAAGAAATTATTGACTTGAAGTCACAATAAATGAATTTCCTATCAAAAATGAAAAAAAAAATGAAGGAGCATTTTTATGGCCCTTTTAAGGCCACTTGTTATGTAGGCGCTGGCATCTGTAACTGAATTACAAGCGACGCCTATTGGCTCATGAGTTTTTATAGGCGCCTCCTATTGGCTAGCGTCCTTTAGCCACGCAAACAACTCACCGCGTTGCTTGTAATAAGCAGTTACAGACCGCATATGAATTCCATGCCACTAACTATAGGGTGGTTGAATACTTTTTTACAAGTCGTCCATATTCTCAATGAACGGCATGGAATTATTTTTTCTTGACTGAAGTCAAATTAAGTATACATTTAGTGTCGCTCTACTGTATTTGTTTTCACTACACATACAATGAACAATGAAATATGGTTAAGGAAAAAAATTGTTTTATTCGACTCAGAAGCAATGCATCTGCCCCAGGTTTCACCCACGGACAAAAGTAATCACAAATGAAGTGCAGAAAATGGTAGTGCCACTGAACAAACAAAATATTGTCATTGGCACAGTATTTTTCAAGAATAAATATCAACTTTTTCGTCATCCTGTTTACTTGTTTATTCTTCTTCAGCGGCTTCCTCATCATCTTGACCGTGGGTGATGATGTAGGCGAGGCCTTTGTAGTCGAGGTTGCCATCGGCATCGATTGGGGCGGCGGTCATCATGCTGTCTAACTCAGCTGGGGTGAATCGATCGGCCTGGGAGGTCAAGACATCACCAAGGTAGTCTTTTGGGATGGTGCCTTTGCCTTCTGGGTCAAAGAGTTTGAAGGCGTTGAGGATGACGTCCTCGGAGTCGGTACCGTGGAGTTTGTCGGCAAGCATGTTGAGGAAAACGGTGAAGTTGATGGCGGCTGGTGCTTCGGCCATCATCTCGTCAAGTTTAGAGTTCTCAATTGACATAACTCCCAAAGAGGCATAGGTCGAGCGGAGATCTTCCTTGTCGATGAAACCGTCGCGGTTGGCGTCGATCATGCCGAAAGCCTCCTTGAACTCTTGGATTTGAGACTGCTCAAACATGGAGAACACATTGGAGGTTCCCTTTGCCTTCTTCTTTCCCTTTCCTTTGGCCATTTTGAAGTTGTCTAGAAAATAAATGTGAGAAGTTTGAATTAAAAGACGCCCAAACTTATCCCAAAATATAAATAGCGAAGTCCTTACTCACATGGAAGACGTTTTTATCGACAAAAGCGCCTTTAATGGGAGTAAAGACTGTATATATCCCGGTGCCGTTATCTGGCCGTTATTTTTTTATGAAATAATGGCCAGATAACGGCACAGGGGTTATGTTTTGATCAAGTCGTGCCCCAAGCGATCGGAAATGATACCACACTTTGGTTTGTCAAGTTTTTCCCTCGTCTTCTTATTTTTAAAATTGTTGAAGTAGTCTAGCTACTTGCGCTAATTTAGTGTTGCGCCAATATCTCATCAAAATTGAGCGGTCAAGTTATTTTGTATCAACAAGGGGCATAAAAAGCTGGTTTCAAACCGATCCTTAATTGGTCTTCCCCCTTTTTTGCTAAAACGATATATATGACAAATGAATATATCAGGAATTTCCTGATTTTCAATTGAATAAAAAATCTCTGAATTAATGCTCACCTGGTTGGTCAAAAGCTCCCAAAAACTATTTGATAACTCTAATCGGCCACAAACGCTGTATTTATGCCCTGGAGGCAAGAGATCAACCATGTGTAGGAGCCATGCCGAAACAGGCCATTTTTGGAAAAGTCAACTGACTTGTCACCTCTTCACTCTAAAATATTGCTGACATATTCAAAATGGTGATAATCAGTGTTTTTCTTTTCTGATCTCTAAATTAGTGTGTCCTCTCTACTTTGATCCGAAATACAAGTTATATTTCAAATATGGCTTGAATACATTTTATCATATACTTTATCAAATCGTATACTGTATCAATATAAAGTTTTCTGTACGTCATGCAGCATTCTCATGCTAACTGGTTAATTGAAAAAGAAGAATTCTACGTTCAAAGGGGTCGCAATAAGGAATGGGGTACTTTCCCGACCATTTGGGTTGGTCGCGAATTGTTATTCAAAATTTGGTTTCACGACCATATGACGTTTTGGGTGAGGTTTTGCGATCACTATTTTTAGGTGGAAAAATGGTCGCGAAACCTTGTCTAAATCATCATTTCGCGACCATCTGGCCACCAAAAGAAATATTGAACAACGATTCGCGACCAAATGTGTGGTCGCGAAAGTACTCATAGACGGGTTTTTTCGGGATCATAAATGGTCGCGAAAGTACCCTTCACTCGCAGTAACTTTTAAAGCTGGTTGAGCCAGTCGGCAATTCAGCCATTTTGGATCTCTAAGAAGATAAAACCGACAAAAAATGAGCTCATTTTTCAAATTCTGTACTGTATCAAAAACTTTTTTTGGTATTTACATGGAGCAATAACAAATAACGATTTTCTGTGGTATTTTCAAGGGTTCAAAACTGAAAAATCTTTGTACCACAACGTTAGTGTGATCTAAATCAAACAACCATGTCAATCATGATTAACCGTGGTTAAGCAAACCGCTTTTTTCATTTGATTCTTGCGTCGATCATGGTAAATCGTTCATTTACAAAAAAACAAAACAAAATAATTGAAAATAAATAAATAATAGGCATTTTTCGTACATGCACCATTTGTACTAAAATTGATATCGTCTCGACGCGAACATAACGTCCGCGGACAACATGACAAACAACGTGTCCTCTAAATGGTGTAAATATCTCACGAGGCTTTGAATGTTTCACAAAAACTACAAATTAAATTGAACACCGAACATACCTTTTCGGAACAGTCGGGTTTTTACACATTTTTGAAATGTGTAAATCAAATTTAAGTTAAAAAAAACAGGCTAAAAATTTGACCCGATCATGGGCTTTGACCAGATAACGGCGAGGGCGTAGATGGAATGTTTGTAAAATTGTTTATATAAAGAAAAAAATAGCCATTTTGTCAGAAAAACCTGCCTTCAGGATGTTCTGAAAAATAAAAAACAGTTTTTTGGCCCGATAAAAGGTGACCCGATAACGGCGCAGTTCGTAGGCGGAGTGGCTGGAAAATTTTTAGTCCAAATTTTGACCCGATAACGGCTGAGTTCGTAGGCGGAGTGGCTGGAAAATTATGAGACCAAATTTTTACCCGATAATTGATTTTGACCCGATAACGGCACAGATGGTGTAATTAATTTAAGCAACTGATTAGCTATTTACTATATGATGAATAAAACAAGTGCTAATAATATCCGGTTTAAATACTATGGCCGTTTATGAAGAAAGTCCTAATTCGACTTATTTGTTATTATCCCATTCTAAATCCGACTTTTGTGAAGTTTGAACTTCTTCCAGAACTGTTTGGAACACTAGTTACCTCGCAAACTCGTCACGCATTAGAACATATAGTTTTGACGGTTAGGACTTTTGTCGAAGCATTTCCGGTATTTTGGGCTTTTAAGAATCGCCCGCAATTGAATTGGATTAAAGGCAATATTTCAAGCTTTAAGGCTAATCGCGTCTTGCGTCCATTTTTTTCGTTTACTTCATTTGTTTCTTTTTTGTATCTAGTGTTCCAAAAGTAACACAAAATGACGTAATTTGTTAGTGTGAACAATGACGTGGAAAGAAACAGTTAGAATTAAGTTAGGGTGGGTCCGTTTTTGTGATCAATTTTACATAGTTTTTAAAGATGAAATTGTCGTCGGTATCGTAATTATTGGTAATTTTCCAAAGTTTTATGACGTCATTTTTTTAAATACCTGTGCACTTATTTGGACACTTCGGCAGGCTAGAAATATCTGTGCACTTATTATACCTGTGCACTTATTTGGGCAATTTTATATACACTTTTTATTGAGATGTTCAAGTAAAATTGCCCAAAAAAGTAAACATAACGTAGCTACTAGCTACGTGTAGATTGAACCAAAAAACGTTTAGCTAACTATTGTGAAAATAAGTGCACTATCAGTGATAGTCTATCACTATGTTTCAAGTGCTGACCAAACACCTGTACGGGGACTACATGCTGCACCTGCAAGGGTTATGATAATTTATGGGATCTTTTTCGAAAAAAAATGTTTCATAATTTATTGATATTATTCGGCAAACATATTTAAAAACCTACCGTATGTCGGCGTTCAAACTGACATAATTTAGGCAATCTTCATATCCTTTAAACGCTATTGTGGCTTAATTTGTCTGTTTGAAAACCGGGAAACGGTATGTCAGTAAACGTTGAAGTACTCAACAAAGTTTGTGGATCCATTTTTGATGGGGTCGGAAAAATATCCATTTATGAAATTCTCACAAAGAAGTAGGTTCATTGTTTGTCCTATATATTTTTTTTGAATTTTAAGACTCGTAAATCAGTGATTTTCGATTCAGCTAAGTAGTTTATCATTTTGGCGCATAAGGCGCCAATCCGCACAGTTGTTTAATCTGATAGTTAACAATCGCTTTGTTTTAAACACATTTTTGCCACCCTAGTAGAAAAAGAGCATGAAAATAAAAAAAAAACAAAAAAAAAGCTTTTTGACTATCCACTGTATTATAAAGTACTATTTGTGAAACACCTAGGGTAATCCGGTTACGGTTATGACAAACGCAAGATGCGTTTAAATTATGTTTAAAATAATTGTTATCCATCGACGGTTGTTTTGTGGTGTCTTATGTGTGTGTGTTTTTGCTGTTCGCTCAATTTTTAAAATAAATAGGAAAAGTTTGACAGTTGTTTAAGTACACGAATGAATTATATTACCGTAGGACGTATCAATCATAAGTTATGATATTTTTGGATTTATAAACGGCTCAGGGTTCGGCAACGACTTATCTTTAGGGATCAAATAACTGCGTAAAATACGTCTTATAAAATAATGCCGTTTGATTAAAAGGCCCATGTTTTAAGAAAAAATAACTTGTTATGCTTACTACTCGGCGTTTTACATGAATTTCCGTTGTCTTTTCTCCCGCATTTTCTAGATGGCGATAGTCGAGTTTGACGTGCCAAAAAATAACCCGAGTTTGGTTATCTAGAAAATACGAAAGAAAAAACGGCGGAAGTTCATGTAAAACGCTGAGTAAGTCCCTGTGCACCACACGTGTGTCACCATTTTATTTTGTACCTTCAACTTTTATGAGGACAAAAGTTTTGTCACAAAACGGACCAAAAAACGCTGAAACGGCTTGGGATGTTTTTGCAAGCCTAAAACGGACTTCATTTTGTTAAATAATAAACTACCGTATAATTTGTAAAACTTAGCATATTTCCATTCCATCAAATGTTTTTCGTACCAACCGGCACCTTAATAGCAATTAACTAATCTTTCAACAAAATCCTTCGGTAATAACAGTTGTTCAAGTGTCATTCATGTTGTTTTGTTTTTTATTTGACGGAATGCCATATCAAACTAAAATTTCGTAAGAAAATCATTATTTTTGTGGTACAAACGCCAACTTCAAAAAATATTAAGTTTATAAATGCAACACGTCAGCAAAGAACACGTCATATAACAAATTTGAACCATGTGAAAATTAAGAGCCTTTAACTCTATATATCTGTAAAGGATAAATTTTGAAAATAAACGGAAAATAACAACTCGTGGGCCAAATTCGGTATTATACCGGTAACGTCGACGCAGTTGAGAACGTTTTAAAAACTAATTAACCTTTGTGAGACCAACATACACTTGTACNAATTCTGAGACCAAACACACTTCAAAATTGTTTAATATTACTCGAGGATAATAAAATGGAAACTCAATTGAGTTCAAAATTGTCTACTATGATAACCTCTTTTGAATGTTAAATGCAGAAAAACTTACATGGTATATATTTCAATAAAATTTAAAATAAAAAAGCTTCTGCCGCTAGATATACAAAAATGCATTCTCGAGGTTTTTTGTTCAATCGTTCCTGATAAACAATGTATAAAAAATGTCATGTTCAGTTTGTTTTTATTTAATATTTTTCTATAAAATGTATTTCTAACTCTATGTTGATTTTCGCTGTTATATCTATCAAAAACGGCAAAACAATGGGCAACAGATCAAAACGCGGACAGACGTTCGAAATATGTGTTTGAGGGTTAAACTATGATGAGTTCTCTAAAGTGCAACTCAGTTTTGTACGTGCATTATTTAAAAGACAAATGTCACATTATTTTCACCTGATAGAAACAAACATAGATTAAGGGGTTTGGCAGCGATTTGAAACTTTTGTCCAAAATAGTTGCATTGTCCGGCTCAAACAATCATCTTTACCTCCGAACAGGGAACATTACATGCTTTTCTGGCAAATGGAAATTACTAAAGATCGACAAAAAAAAAAATTCACATCCGGTGTGCATACACGTTCATAAAGCTATTACCGTGGGGCTGCTAAGAATTGATTTTAATTGAAACAACATTATTCAAAAAATGGACCTAATTTTTAACACGGTTTTTCCAACGAAAATTTTTAATCCAATTTTTTAACACCAATTTTTTACACGAGTATTTTTAAACATAGAATTTTTTTTTACGTGATTTATTTTTAACACTAACATTTTTAACACGCATATTTTTAACACGAATATTTTTTAATACGAATATATTTTTTAACACGAATGTTTTTAACACGTAATTCATCCTGGGTGATTGGTTTTTAACACGAATATTTAAAACACGGCATTTTTTGTGATTGAATTTTTAACACTAATATTAGAAAAACGTTATTAAGAAAAACGTGTTAAAAATAAGTTAGGTTTTGTTAAAAAAAAGTGCTTTCAGAATATCTTTTGGCCAAGTTTATAGAGGTTTAAGCAAATTATAATACATGAACCAAAATTTGAATAATCAAGTAAGTAACATTTTAAATTAGTTAATTAATTCCATTACTTTCACGTCAAAGTTCACCGCATACAAAATTTTAAGAATTATCAAGTTTATCCAAAAATGAAACAAGTTGTGAAAAAAAAGCAATTTTGGACAACATTGTTTAGTAAATAGATTTTTTATAATTACATGATAGCTGTTTTGAGGTTAAATGCCACAAGTATTTGATAAAACGTACTTAATCCCGCTATTATGGAATTGCTGCTTTAGAACTTGATTTTTTCCGCAAATTATTAGGAGTGTCATGTACGCAGATGCACAAAAAGTAAAACTGGTGGTCAAAAAGCAATCTGTAGTTTCCAAATTGACTGCCGTTTTTTTTTGTAAAATTGTAGCATTTTTTCAATGAGCACAAACTATTTCTATATTCTCCATACGCAGTTATCCATTCAAAGTGACAAATACTACAGGGTGAGGTAATATAGATGTTAAGCCGTTGCTGGTTCGCGAGTGCGCTGAGCGAATATAAGTCCGCAAAAACGGATTAGAATCTATATTACCTCATCCTGTAGAGGTTTTTACGCCCATTTTACCATTATAGACTCCTGCACTGTTATCCTGCGTTCGTTAGCTAGCATTATATTGTAAAATTTTATTGCTACAGAAGAAGGTAGGTCGTTCAGTGGTCGTTCAGTAGCCTACGAGTTTCTAGAATAGACCAGTTTTCCGTTTCATTTTCTCCCTAACGAACGACGTTAATGAACGACGTTAACGAACGACGTTAATGAACGACGTTAACGAACGACGTTATGAAATGAACAAGAAAATAGGTCTATTCTAGAAACTCGCAGCCGATTTTCATGAAACTCACACTGTACGAGTTTGATAGATTTCAATGAATTTGGTACTCTTAAATAGAAGTTTGGTTGGATACCATGTAGATGACTTGGCTTCGTTTATTTTCACCAACACTCATGAAAATCTCGGTTTTTATTGAATACCTGAAGTTTGATACGAACGTGCTAACAACCATTGTTGTTTTAGAACTAGAAGTCCCTCAAAAACATGAAACATTTCTAGCACTCAAACAACTGCATAAAAACCAAGTAAGTGGCGCAGTTGAATGATGTCCAATTTTATCACCATGGAACAGTGCAAGTGGCTAGAGTATCTTAAAAATGACGCAATTTTTTTTTTCGACATCTTTTTTTTTTGCAAAATACTTCACACAATTGTTCAGTTCAAAAGTGTCAACTTTTTTTTTTTCTAGCGAATTATTTTAATTTCGTGCTGCATGAATTACCAATCGAGCATATCAAGAGGGGAAAACAGTTTTTGAGTTTACTTATTAGTTTAGAAGTCAGATTCTAAGTTTAATTGAACAGAAGTTATCACTTTTATGTCCATTTTGCGAATTTTGAAAGTGCTTATTTTGTGAAAGTTTTTCAAGTCCCGGCTGAAAAAAAGCCCAATATAATTATTTTACACGACCTAATCATATGAATTACAGTCCTTCCTCCTTTTAGGGACGATTGCTCCTTTTTGGTACGCTTTTCGGTCAAAATGTGGCCATTCTAATAGAAATTTGATCTTTTTTGTGAAGATGTACTTTTTTCGGACGCTATTTTCGAGAACCGAAAACGTCCCAAAAAGGATTTTTTCCTGATAAAATTTCCTAACTTTAGTCGATATACTCGATAGATGTGAAATGCATGCACATAATGTATTTGTGCACATTGTGAAATGCATGCACAATTTGTGCACATTGTGCATGTCCCTCAAGATGCGCATATCGCTCTATATGTGCATTATGTTCTATATTTCAGACTACGACCAATTAGGTGCCACGACATGTCGTAATTTGAAACCGAAAATGATCTTGTGTTTTTTTAACATTGCCTCCATTCATTTTCGGTTCGCTTTTAACGTCTACGCGCTTTATCTCTCTAGATGAATATATGCCTTTACATATGCCTTTAGATATGTTTTCTGCGGAAGTAGAAAATTCATATCTAGAAAATCCTGGCTATAAACATTTCAATAACCAAAAATTATGAACCGCGGGTGAACACTAAACAACCCTTTTAGTAGCTCTAGTGCAGACAAATTGTTTTTTATTATCTAACCACTATTGGTAATAATTACACGTTCCAGTGCCCTTAGAACATTCTATTTATGATTAGTGATTATCTGGAGAAGGCTCATCGGTGAGCTAACACAGAGTAATAACTCTACCGTATGTCTCCGACACTTAACGCTGGAAATTTAATTACCCCTTATTTCGACCGTTCAACATTGTGATTCTTAGTCGGTTCTTGTCAAGGATCTCTATTTTCGCTGTACACGTCAGATCCAATAATACTAATTTTAGTCCTTTGCGGCATGAAACTCCACTTCCGGGTAGATTTCGGAAAAATATAAGTTAATTGGAAGACGACTTGTTTAAGAGAATTAGATTCTCATANAATGTATTTGTGCACATTGTGAAATGCATGCACAATTTGTGCACATTGTGCATGTCCCTCAAGATGCGCATATCGCTCTATATGTGCATTATGTTCTATATTTCAGACTACGACCAATTAGGTGCCACGACATGTCGTAATTTGAAACCGAAAATGATCTTGTGTTTTTTTAACATTGCCTCCATTCATTTTCGGTTCGCTTTTAACGTCTACGCGCTTTATCTCTCTAGATGAATATATGCCTTTACATATGCCTTTAGATATGTTTTCTGCGGAAGTAGAAAATTCATATCTAGAAAATCCTGGCTATAAACATTTCAATAACCAAAAATTATGAACCGCGGGTGAACACTAAACAACCCTTTTAGTAGCTCTAGTGCAGACAAATTGTTTTTTTATTATCTAACCACTATTGGTAATAATTACACGTTCCAGTGCCCTTAAGAACATTCTATTTATGATTAGTGATGATCTGGAGAAGGCTCATCGGTGAGCTAACACAAAGTAATAACTCTACCGTATGTCTCCGACACTTAACGCTGGAAATTTAATTACCCCTTATGTCGACCGTTCAACATTGTGATTCTTAGTCGGTTCTTGTCAAGGATCTCTATTTTCGCTGTACACGTCAGATCCAATAATACTAATTTTAGTCCTTTGCGGCATGAAACTCCACTTCCGGGTAGATTTCGGAAAAATATAAGTTAATTGGAAGACGACTTGTTTAAGAGAATTAGATTCTCATAGCTCNTTTACGTACGTAAGTGGTACACCATGGTGTTCTTTGGAATGTGGTGTTGGTAATTTTCAAAGCGAAATAGAAAAAGAAAAGATTTTTGGTGAAATTTGCTTCAAAATTCCGAAAATATCTAAGACAAATTCATGTGTTTTTTAGAAAAAAAAATCATGTCTTTTTCCGCTTTTATTTTGGACACAGACCTTGGAAGATTGATGGTACGACTGATCCACAATTTTATAAAATCTCTATTTATCTCAATTTTTTGTCATTTTATTTATTTTTTATCGATAAATATGATATCCTTGATAACAAACATATTGGAAATTTTCAAATTTTATTTTGAAATTGGAACAAAATCTAGGAAAAAGGCCTAAATTCACGTAAGTTAACAGTTTTGTCAATTTTGGACAAAAAAGCCTAAATTCACGTAAGTTAACAGTTTTTCAAAAGTTTTTCAGCACTTCCGCCTACGCCCTACCCACGTAAGTTAACAAAATGCACTTAAGTTAACAAAATTCACGTAAGTTAACACCTTTTTTTTCCAATAGTTTTGTTAACTTACGTAGGTAGGTGGTGTAGTTTCGTCCATTATACGGGCCATTTTTAACTTTGACAAAAAGCCACTCGTTTCGGAGACGAGGACTGGGATATTTTTTTTGTAATAAGCTTATAAAAGAATAAGCTATATTCGTCAAAGGTGATTAATTATGTCACATATTTATTGTAAAACATTTTATGGTGCCATGAATTACATGACTTTTTGATAAACGGTTTGAATAATGCGTGGAAAATGTTTGTGATTTTTCGTGACAATTGTCAATGGCCACTGATCATTATAGGCGCCTTAGTAAGCGATTATCCAACAAAAAATTTCATCCATAACAGTAGATGTAGTAACGAAGTGACACTTTCGTTTCCATTTTTTTTTTTCAAAAACTTTCGCTTCGTTCCATTATTGTCACTTGGTTCCGTCACTTTTGCTAACGTTTGCCCAAGAAAACTACGAAAAGTGTCACTTCGTTACCTGTCACTTCGTTACCTGTCACTTCGTCACCTGTCACTTCGTTACCTGTCACTTCGTTACCTGTCCCTTCGTTACCTGTCCCTTCGTTACCTGTCACTTCGTTACCTGTCGCTTCATTACCTGTCAGTTCATTACCTCTGACTTCATTACCTCTGACTTCATTAGTTATCACTTCGTTACCTGTCACTTCATTACCTGTCACTTCATTACCTGTCACTTCATTACCTGTCACTTCATTACCTCTGACTTCATTAGCTATCACTTCATTACCTGTGACTTCTTAAATACACCTACTGTAATATAAAAACTTGCTAATATTTTCTCGAATAATATATACGTTGAGATAAAGCCAAACTATTATTAATGTGTGCTCTGTGTGACATACAGTACAATTCTCCCCCTCCTAAGTGCCGCACTAGAGCCGCCAAAAACGTGGGACTTAACTCTCCTTAGCCGAAGCTCGCGCATTGTATATTTAAAATTAACCTGAAGATAGTAACGAATTCCACTGGAATAAAAGCAAATCTACCAATAAAATTGATCTGCTAATTATGGTTATTTAAAAATAATTTTAACTTACCAAAAACAATTTTTAAAAGAAAAAGTTAAAAATCAGCGAAAACAATTTTCGAATAAAATGGCCGAATCAGGCGCGCACCAATGGAAGATGGCACCTGTGCGCCATAGTATGATCAAATATTACTCTACCACGTGATTAATACTTGAANTGGTGCTCTAATGGGGTTAGGGACTGTATTAAATTCAATTTCGTTTGAATAGTTATATTTTGTTATCATTTGTGAAAAAATGTGTCCGTTTCGCTATACTAGCAAACTAAAGACAAAACAAACAGATTTTTGTCCAAATTTTCGTTCAAATGGATACACTTCTATTTCCAATTTCTCCGAAATTAAAAAAACAAACGTGATTTAGAATTCGTGCAAAATATGTAGTTTCGTTTTTTTTCTCGTTAAAAATTTTGTTCGTTTAGCTATAATAGCGGACGAAAGTTGAAAAATATAGATTTTTTGTCAAAGTTGGTGCTCTTAATGTTGAGATTTCGACTTAACTAAAATATAAAATAAACTCGAACACGTTTTAGATTAACGTATATTTGCTGCAAAAACCAAAACTATTTTCCGTTTTAAAAAATCTCTATCCGTTTCGCTCTTATTCACGATTTAAATCGAACTGACTATTTATAGAGGAGAGTTAAAGGGGTTATAAAACGAGTTTTTGATTCATTGGTGTTCCTTTTTATTAAATAATGGGTGATTGGCGATTTTTTGAAAGTTTTTTTTGACGGGTCTCCGCTGGTTGTTCCGGCAATAACACTTTTTTCGACAATTTTCTCAACGATAAAATGAACCGTTTGCTCCAAGGACTTGCAAAATGATATAATAATCTGTCAAAAACAACACTTTTTTGTCAGAAAAGCGCCCGTAATGATGCAGACACTGAGAAAAGACGCACTGAGTGTACTGGTCTTATATATGGGACTGACGAGATGAAGTGCGAATAAGTTTTCCTGCTAAATAACAAACATTTTGTTTCACGTTTTTGTCTGTTTAGTTGATAGTATCATCAACATGATCAGTTTTTTTATTGCCAAACAAAAGACACTTTAGAACGTTTCTGATTTGTGTGAAAAAAAAAATAAGAAACGAGCTACTCTCTTCTAAAGTAACCGGTTTCAATGTTAAATTTTTGAAATGTTCGGTTCTATCTTCGTTCAGCATTGGTTAAATTCATCATCGGGTGTTTAGTTAAAGGCACACATCGAACATAGAGTAGACGAAATAATTTTACACATTGTTTGTCGACTTTTGCGGCAGCAATAGAAACCCAAAAAAGAAGCGGTTTCTATTCTACCATCTTGGAATTGAAAATAAGTNTCAAGCTAAAAACAGTTACAGAGCAGTACTTCAATACGATATAAGAGAATGACAAAATGAAATTTAAAAAGTGGTCAAAAGGGGTATTTTTCTCCAAATGGAAAAAACGAGGCACTCAAGGAGGGGCGGAAATTAATAGGGGAGGGCTGTAGATGCTCTTTTAAATTTCGACAAAAATAACTTACATGCCCAAAGTAAGGACCCCTTTTTCAGAATAAGGCCGATTTGTCAACGTGTTTATTTGAAAAAAAATGTTCTTCACAGAAGGAGCTAAATTTCGAACACTATCCAATCCTAATTATGTTTCGAATGGATTGGAACTCCGAGTAGATTTTCTTACAAAATAAACCGAAATAATTTTGCGCTTAGATATTAGGTACACAAAAATGGTAAACGAATAGATTTTTTAAGAATCTCAATTTTTAACCGTGTGTGGTTCACCACTTTCGTTCATTTTTTATTGGCGAGGTAAGGAAGCCTAGAGTCTGGAACTGTCTAGTAGCAAAAGATCTATTGGAGAGTTTAGGGTATATAAATTTTATACATGTGGCGGACCAGATGACATGCGAATAAGTTTTCCTGCTAAATAACAAACATTTTGTTTCACGTTTTTGTCTGTTTAGTTGATAGTATCATCAACATGATCAGTTTTTTTATTGCCAAACAAAAGACACTTTAGAACGTTTCTGATTTGTGTGAAAAAAAAAATAAGAAACGAGCTACTCTCTTCTAAAGTAACCGGTTTCAATGTTAAATTTTTGAAATGTTCGGTTCTATCTTCGTTCAGCATTGGTTAAATTCATCATCGGGTGTTTAGTTAAAGGCACACATCGAACATAGAGTAGACGAAATAATTTTACACATTGTTTGTCGACTTTTGCGGCAGAAATAGAAACCCAAAAAAGAAGCGGTTTCTATTCTACCATCTTGGAATTGAAAATAAGTTCATCTTGAAATCATCAACTCACCAGTGTGTGATTTTGGGGAATTTTTGTCAAACAAAAAAAAAATCTCCCGCAAATTTTGCCCAGCAGGGCCTATGATCCGCCACCTGTCGGTGCACTTGAGAGACGGGGATAAATGCGGAATTTTACCCGTTGGACTCCGGCCAAAGAGTGAACCAAGCGGTCGCTTGCCCGGTTAAATCTCAAGATTATAAATTACCGGCTTTAAAACCGCGCATGGCTAGTGCACGTCCAAAAATGGCATTTTTCGGGTGTTGAAAAACCGACGTCTGAATAAAGTCAAAGATTCGAGGGTGGCTGGGCGAAGCAGTGGTTCCCTTGATATCCCCAAAAATCTGTGCCCAAATGCACGGGCCGCTGCATGAAATCAACCCATAGGCTTGGCGAACCTAAATGGAGTCGACCACGCAGGAGACGGGTGGACGAAATCCGCCAATTAGATCCTGCCACTCAAAAAAAGCGGGCGAAATGGGATTGGTCACACACACAAAAAAGCTGCTGAAAATTAGGGCATACGAATAGAAAAAAAATAAAAGACATGGGAAGCCGCGCAAATGATTCTTGAAAACTATGTACATTTATATACATATATAACTGCAAAATGGGGGACAAAATCTAGGCCATATATTTTTTATATGGGTCCTATAGCGATTGTTGTTTGTTCACATAATGTTTGCCCAGGAGGTTAAACCATTTGCCCATTCGCTTCACTTGATAAGTAAATTTGCGCTGTCCATGACATTCATTAATAAAACGCTGTGCCCATTTTCGGTAACCGGTCGTGATTTGTTTAATACCCACCATTGGGTTTGCCTTGTCGTAACGCACGAGCGCCCCGTCCGCACCCTCAAAGTCCTCCTCCTCTTCAGGCGCCGCTTGTCGGCGATTACGAGGACGACCGCCGGGTCGAAGGTTCGGGTTTGGGTCGGGGCCGCCGTGGGGCTTTTGATTTGGGTCAAAGAATCCGCAATTATCGCGGCTGAATGCATTTTGCATTCGAAGGGCGTTACTCTTGAATTTTTGAACCCAGCTAAAATAAAATATGATTTGTATCTTTTAAAACGTTTGAGTTGCCCAAAAAACGTTCTAATATTATCCCAAACTATAGTTGAAAGTTGTGATTGACGCTTTGGATTCTTGAAAATTGCGTCTTAGAGCAGTGAGTCAAACGAGATAAATACTAGTTCGAAATTTAGGACACTTGATTAAGCTTTAAAGCGTCTTGTTCGAGTCCTGACTAAAATTTTGCACCGGCATTGGAATGTAGAACTGGACAAAAAATTTCCAATTTGATTACTAAAATTTGTAATGATGACTATTCGACGAGAAAGACTTTTTTTAATTAAAAAAAATGTATGTTATTGAAATCAATTTAAAGTCACAGTCAGAGTTCAAAAATTATCGTTAAATGGTTAAAATCATCAGTTGATTATTCGCAAACGGGTCGAAATTGAGAAATAGTAAAATATTTACTACGATTTTCGTCTAAAAAACTAATACTTATTTTGACAAAATATTGTCCTAATAAGCATTAAACTTTTTAATCAGTTTTTTTAATCAATTTTATTTTTTGATTTGTTTGTCAAACCTGGAATAGCTTGGAAGGTCGTACAAGTTATCAGTGAGCCATTCCTCCGAAAACTGGTTGAGCCGATTAAGTCGTTGATCCGGGTGGCGAGGTGGAACCTAAAATTTTTGAAAATTAAAAAAGGAATTCTTTTTATGATATTATTTCAAATTTCTCACCTTTTTGTCTTGTGCAAAGGCCGAGACCGCCAAGATTGCTGTTGATACCTAAAATATTTTAAAGTGTTTATTAAAAAGCTCCATCTCTCTGTTTTTGTCTTCTACCTTCATGATTTTCAACTATTTTTTTATTTGAATTCAACAAATTAAGTTTTTTTGTAAGTCTCTTATCGAGGGTTTTTTCCGGCCAACCAGTTGTTCAGATATGAAAGTTCCTATTTGGTGAAGATGAGGATGTGAAAATTGGTTTTATATTGTCACTGTGAACTTGGATGTCTAATTGCGCCATCATGTTCCTCCTCTGACGGCCGAGAGCGCACCAATTTGCTCAGCACAGCCCAGCGCACTTTCGCACTATTTTCCCCACCACTAGACGCCGCTCGTGATCCGTTCGGGTGGCCGGAGGAACCTTTCTTCCATCAAGCTTTTTTTTTTTATTTTTGACTTTAGAAATAATATGAATAAATAAATTACGTTTGAAATCGTTTGAAAATAAGACTCATATCATATGAGTCATATGTTTCCCAGTGTTCCGGTTTCATCACCTTTACTTTTTTTTATTTGTCAGAAAAGTCCTTAAAATAATTTCTTCTCATCATTTGTTTACTTCAACCAAACGGCCAACCCAATTATCTTGACAAAATTCAATTGTCTTAACACTTTTTTTGGCAAATTAACTTTTGATGTATTAATAAGTACAGTAATAAGTGCTTCCAATACGGACGCTATTTTCGAGAATCAAAAACGTCCGTATTGGAAGTAAGGACTGTATAGTGATTTATTTGATAATTTGTAAAAAAAAATAATAACATGTCACAGGAACGCCTGTTTTATTTTTAAATATGTTTCCGTAACGACTTTTATTTTTTTTGTATGTTTGGGGATTTTTTCAACAAATTTTTTTCAACAAATTTTGTTAGTTTTGTTTTGGAAGTATTAGACGATATAATTTCTAATTTTGTTGGTGTTTTAAATATCCTTTTTTCCTATAATAAGGCTCATTTTTCAAAAAAAAAAGGCTCCTCATTTATTTTTAAATTACAAAATGTATAATTCATACACAAAGGTGGTGCGAATTTTGATTTTTTACGACAAGTTTTACTTTTTTATTGGAGACAGTTGTTCAAAAAAAATGAGTTCACATGAAACTGATATCCCAATCACCGGGTACTAGGTAGGTTGATTCATACATTGGTCATAAATGCGAGTTTTTGTCATTTGGTTGTATTCAAATCGGAAATATAATTTTGAGAAATATACTATTCGAGTCCAGCAAGCTAAAATGTCTCAATCTGTGAGACAAAAACGCTTTACTATTATGTCATCTCTACCGTTTGGGTATCAAAGATGCCATTATTGTAAAGAAATTTAGCATTTTCCTTTGTTCAATATTTGGTGGCATTCCAAAGTTACTCTCTTTAAATTCATGTTCCAAACTATTTCAAGTCAGGAACAGATGACGGAAGATATTGGTTAAATGAAGTTTTTGGTTAGAACCCGTAATGGAGTTCTATAATAGTCCAAGTACGCGAATTTAGCTCAAGGGGTAACTGATAAAAAAAAAGGTTGACAGCCAATTTATCTATATTTTTTGTTGAAATAGCAAGTCTGACCTCAGTATGGATTTTAACAAAAAAAAATCTACACCGTGTGCGCTCTAATGTTTCGCGTCCTGACGTTTTATTTTTCTCACTAGTGCAATAATTTGTTCTTGAAAAGAAGCGGTATCTACGCCCACGGCTTGCGCTTTCAAAATGCGAGACCATTACACCCCTTGCGCCGTTATCGGGTTACCCTTTATAGGGTTAAAACCCGTTATCGGGTCAAAATTTCGACTCAAAATTTTCCAGCCACCCCACTTACGCCATGCGCCGTTATCGGGTCAAAACCCGTTATCGGGTCATAATTTGTCCTCGAAATGTTGACCCGATAACGGCGCAGGGGGTGTATAAAAGCGTGATTCGAATTGAATTTTCCGACGTCAAAAAAATCCGACATATGTCCATACAACACCTGATATTCAATTCTTATACCCGTTTATCGCCCTGAATGATGAACATGCGGTTTATGACGACTACGAATTAAAAGTATATGTTGAATCGTGTAAATTACATTATGTCTTGCTAGGGTTAATATATTTTGATAAAGAAAGTTCCGATGACACATCCTTAGTATAGTTTAGGCTAATCCTGAGCCTAATCTTATTCCGCTCGTTGCATGTTCATTTTATCGAATCGTATACGTCGAGGAATTCGCTTCTATTGCATACGGGCAAGGACATGTAAGATTGTGAAAAGTCGATTTACCAATCGAAAACGCGTTTTAATTGGATAACTCTTAATAAAAATTGAACGTAATGTACCAGTTAATGCGCATGACTTTTATTAATAGTCTATTAGTCACAAAACGTTTAATTTTGCCATTTTCTCTAATTCGCACTTCGTTCTGTTCAAATCCGCCTCAATTTGGCTTCATTTTTAACTTTAACTCATACGAAACAGAAAGTCCAGTTGTGTGCATATTTTAATATCGTTAAAACTTTAACTAATAGACTATAACTTATATTACAAGCCACGCGGTGAGTCATTTGCGTGGCTAAAGGACGCTAGCCAATAGGAGGCGACTCTAAAAAAACATGAGCCAATAGGCGTTGCTTGTAATTCAGTTACAGACCCTCCGCGCCTACGCCTGCTTATTGTTTTAAAGAATATTAACAAATTTCGGTTGAAATAATAGTCCTGTAAAATGCATTCAAGAGAACACAGTCCCTTTTGTGTTGGTAAGTTCAAATAAGGGCTGTAAATTAACGCCGCTTAACAAATTATCGTAACACCAGTTACACCACCTAACACGTTATGTTAACACACGTTATGTTAACAAAGTTACATTATGTTAACACTTTTTTGACTTTAATGAACCCCGTTTTCCGCCCACGCCCTAACACGTTATGTTAACAATCGCCTACGTCTAAACTCATTATGTTAACAAAGTTACATTATGTTAAGAGTTTTCAGTCACGTTGTATGTGAGCATTTTTTTAAATTTAATGAACCTGGGTTTCCGCCCACGCCCTAACACGTTATGTTAACAACGACATGAATACGGCCAACTGGCAACCTAAAAGTCCAGTCGTTTCTTTAGATATTTCTATAATTTCTCTTTTAAGTTCTCTTTTAAG
>SCLG01000098.1:231785-242419 GCA_004367875.1 Oikopleura albicans | reverse complement strand
GTCTGTAGTGAGCTCTAGAATTTTTTGAAGGTCCAAAAATTGACCTTCAAAAAATTCTAGAGCTCGCCACAGAGATTTTGGGAATTTTATTTTTCCTCATTTTTTACTTACTTTTTAGGTTCTACAGAATGAATAATTTGGAAAATTTAGTTTTTAATTAAAGGGGCCCAAAATAAAGGACCGTTTGGCGTAAAAAGGGACCAAAAGAACCGAAGCAGATGTATGATATAGCTTCGAAAGGAACTGATAGGACATTTTGGCAACTCATTTGTATTTTATTGTTCTTTTCACTTATCGCATACACATACGGCCACGCAGTTCACTGAGGTTACAAAACGAGGCATAGATTACATATTTTTTGTACAATACTTTATGCCAAAAATACATTCTTTGAAAGTGCGATAATACCTCTTAAGTGATCAATTTATCTTAATCGAGTTTATTGACCCTCTTTTGTTTCCAAAATTAGTGAGTTCGACAAAGCCTTCCAATTAAACACGGGCCAAACGTAACGGTATAATAGACGTTTCGTTTGCATATAGAAAAACAAAAATTTAATAAAAGTTGAGTTAAATTAGGTTTTATTTTTATGTTTAATTTGAAGGAAAATACTCACCCGCTATTTTTGGGTAATGTATTGTAATCCAAATGACACAATTTGCATAGAATCAGTCTACAGTCCATGCGCCTACAACGCGACAGTGCGCACACAACGCGACAAGTTTTGGCCAAGTGAAAGTGTCGCGCTGTGCGCACATGGACTGTACGCGGTTTTTGTTCAATCATTTAAAAAGTTATGGTGACCACCAGAAACTAAGAACGATGCCTTTATTAGGGCCTAGACAAGGCTTGCCGTCTAGAAAAAATTAAAAAAATCGCATTTTCGGGTTGATCGGCAAAAATTTCACTAGATTGAAAACATATTTTTTGAATAGCAAACCGTCATTTTCAATGCGGACAGCCTAGCTCAAACGGCCTTCGGCTCAGAATTAAAATCATGTTACTTGCGCATGCGCACAAATTTAGATCCGGGAAAGTTACAATATCCTAAACCTCAAGCTAAGTAATTATATGTCGATAGAGGTGTCAATCGAAATGATAAAATTAGTTCAGAATGTTTTTTCTAGTTATTGCTCAAAAAAAGTTCAACGAGAGTTATGCTGCATTTTCCGAGCAATAACTGGAAAAAACATTCTGAAATAATTTCACCATTTCGATTGACACCTCCCTAGCGACATATAATTATTTGGCTTAAGGTTTAGGATAACTTATGCATCGTAAGGTAACTTACCATGTAAGATGATTTATGAGAGATTTATTTAGTTATAAATTATACTCGTGAAGAATATGTACGATTCATTTATTCGTATGTACAGTTAACTGGCGTGAATTAGATATAATTGTGAGCTATTTAACCATTTCGGCAACGAGCGCTCGGTACTCTTTCGGGATCATGTTTTTGTCGGATTGAGGGAGTTTATTGTCACCTTGGATAATCATCTCTTTGAAACCCTTATCTCCATGCTTGGCTTTGTATTTGTGAAAGCTGACCTCGTACATTTTAGCGTCGGCACCAACGCGGGCGAGATGGTAGAATATATTTTGTGTTCCCTTAATAAAAAGATCAGGGTCTTAAGAACTGACTCGAAATCTAAAATATTAAGTATATTATAAAAGCTCATATAAGTTATATGATATAACTATAGTTGATTTGAGCAAGCCGGGAGTCCCGCCCCGGGACTAGAGGCGTTACAAACTAGACAAACCGAACGTCTGTTTTCAGCAATGCGCTTCGAAACGAAAAAAGACGTTGGGTTTGTCTAGTTGCACGCGCGCCGATTTGATAAAAAAAAACGAAAAATAAGAGTTGGGTTTGTGGAGAGTGTCACGGACTAGGCTGTCCAAACCAAGTTACGAAAGTACTCAGAAGGGAATCGGAAGAAACTGCCAGATTTGAAGTGTTTCACCCCAAATTACCCTTTAACGCAGTAAAATTCGTAATTTTTACTCTTTTTACAAAAAAAAAAGAGAATTACCCAACAATTGTATTTCATTTTCAAAAAATAATTTTGATTTCGGAATCTTTGGCCTTCATTGACCCTAGAACAGGTCAAAACCGATAATTTCAGTGAAAACCGGGCCGGCTACAAAACTTGTAGTTTTAGCTTCCGTACGCAAACGGACTCCAAACTTTGTTATAAGTTTATTTCTTACCAAGTCAACTAACAAGGCGGCTGTTGATTCTCGTTCGTTCATGACAGCCAATGAAAAAGGAATATTTTTTGATGGATTTCTCAATCGGCCTCCTCGCTTCTCCAGAGTCTGTGGAAATTTCTGAATAAGTTCTTTGACGATGTCGTCCTGGCCGCGAGCAGCCGCCTCGTGCACAGCATTATGTCCGTGCTGGTTAGTGTAAATCGGCCGAGCGCCCTTATCAAGCGTTTTTGTAACATTTGCTAATTTACCACCTTCAATAAATGTTCCATCATAATCAGTGCGTCCTAAAATTACCGTTTAAAAAGTCAATCCACAAACAGTATGTCACATACTATGGGTAGTACCCATTGGGTACTAGGCCCTCGTAGTACGAGGCTCGTACCCTAATAAGTATGAGCCTCGTACCCTAATAACTACGGGGTGTCCAACCTAGACTGTTACAATTTTGCTGCTGTTTATGCTTACATTAAGCAGCAAAAATGTAACAGTCTAAGTTGGACACCCTGTAGGGCCTACAGTGTAGGCTTTAGCCTAAGGGTTTGTCAGCTAATTTTCCAAATTCTTAAAATACGAAAAAAAGTTGCATATCTGATAGTCTATCAGATAGGCAACTTTTTAACTTCTTAAAACTGTTTAGTAAACAGTATTAACACGTTAGTGTAAATTTGATAGGTTAACACGTCATTCGAACAATCAAACAAAATTCTTACCGCAAACCGCCACATACAGGTCGTAATCTGTCGTACTGAATTTACTAGATGATTCGTGGATAATTCCCGTTAGCCTATTTCCCATAGCGCTCAAATCTGATAAATCTCACAAAAAAAAAACGATAAATTTTGGTATATTTTTTCTCTTTCTCGTTGAATCGAATGATGACGAACGCGAATGAACAAAAAAATCTGTCGACTTTCGGGAAAATTCTAGAAAACTTTCGTATTTTTAAAGTTCGTTTTACTTTGTTTATTCTTTGCAAAATGTCAATTTATAACTCATAAAAGCAAAATTGAATTGCAGGAATTATTTGATGTTATTATTTATTTTTAATTTTTTTTAACATTAACATTTAATTTTTTTTAACATAGTTTTTACAGTCAACCACAAATGCGGAAGTTTTGGTAAAAGTTAGTTGATTGGCCATTATTTGCGAATATAGGGGAAAATACCAAAGAAAGTCCTGATCACCTGTCTATTAGATAAAAAACTGCTCTTTGAAAATCACACGTCAGATAATTTTGATAGAATAAATATCATTTAATAGAATAAATAAATTGCGCACACCCACAGTATATATTTACTATCTTTATTACTGTATGTACGAACGGTATATTTTGTAAAATAGATATCGAAAAATGCCCGAAGAGTATATTGGTAAAAAAACAATATTAGCATACTAGATAAAGCCGCTAAATTATGCTTCGCACTTTTTTTACAAACCTCACTCTCTGCGAAACCGTTATAATCACTGATATTAGTGAATATATATGTTTTGTATTGTAACATTATTAAAGTGTGACGTAAAAACCAGTTTAACAATTTTTTAAGCAAATTTCAAACATTAAAATTTTGTAGAATTGTTAGTATAATGAACTTGTGGGTTGTACAAAACTGCGAACAGAGCTAAACGAATTGATAAAACAAGTAAAAATAGTTTTAACGTGCACTTTCGTAATTTTCGGTTTTATGGGGCTCGTCCACTCCTATTATAGGAGTCCTATAGCACGTTTTTAGAGCGTGTTATATAGGAGTTAAACGTCTACCGGTTTTATTTGTACACAACGGTATTGTCCGTTCTTAATAAAAAATTGGAAATGAGGCCTATACATGAGGCCTATAATGAGGTATATAAACAAGGTATTTTTATACTAAAAGTTGATACTCACAATATTGGGTTATCACAGGCCGTGATTCACTGCTCATTTTTTGTTTGACCTCGACTGCACAGCCGAGCGCCGCACAATTTTTTGTCCAGCCCAAGAGCACAGCTCATTTTTATTTTCGAGGTCAAAGGCACAACCGCGCGCAGCTCGTTTTTATGTTTGTGCTGAGAGCACAGATAATTTTTTTATCCCAACCCCTGTTAACAATTTTTGGACCGTAACGTATCGCTAAGATAATACTGTAGTTCTTGGTGCGGGCGTGATCGGTAGCTCGACGGCACTAGCTTTACGAAGACGCGGCCTCGATGTAACTTTAGTTGATCAGTTTTTTGTTGGACATACAAGAGGTAGCTCACATGGCCCATCTAGAATCATACGGTACTTGTACGAACAAGAGCGCTATTTAAAATTCATGCCGAACGCTTACAAGCTCTGGGACCAACTGGAAGACGAAGAAAATGTTAGGTATGTTCAACTGTGAATGGAAATATGATTGGCAATTTATTAACTCCCCTTTACATTAGTTGACAAATCGCCTACCCATTGAGCCGTTAAACGACAAATGTATTGTTCGTTGGCCACTCTTTGTAAAGAAGTTTCTAGAACTTAAAAACTTAGTAGAAAATGTGGAAAAATGAATGCTCAAAACTTACGCAGTGAAATCTAGAATTTTTTAAGGTTTAAAAAATACCACCGTAAAAATTGTAGGGCTCACTAAACACATTTTAAAAATTCTATTTTTCTACATTTTCTTACTAACTTTTTAAGTTCTATAATTTGGCAATATTGGTTTTTGATTAATAAATGGGTTCCAAAATAATTATAAGTTTTGGCGAGAAAAAATGCATAATAGGGGCCAATGATATGGAAACAGATATGACTTATAATTTTAAATTTTGATTGTCGGAGTCGATGTCTTACGTTAATTGACATAACAACAAGCCTCTTAAAAACAACATTATAGAAAGCACAATTTAAAAAAGTTTTTAGTCTTTATACAAAGTGTGGCATGATGAACATTAGTACAATGGAACGCGAGTCGATGTTTACAACAATGTTAGAACGAAACAATCGCAGTTTTTCCACTTATTCAGATCACAACCTAACAACAAATTACCCTGTAACAATCAAGTGCGTGAGTTTGACTCTCTGTATTCGTTTATTTTTAGTCTGAAACGAAAAAAACAAAAAAATCAGGGCTAAACTGTTATAATGGCCTGAAATTTTTTGCAACATCGATTTTAGAAAGTTTGTTATTAAAGCTTGCTTTTTAACAAGATTATCCAAAAATGATCGATTTTTTAGTAAAAGTTGTGTGTCATTTCTTGTCAGCGAGAGTCACTATCCTCCTTAAGATTCTCGCCAATTGAATTCAAATAGCTGTTGTGTGGTGGTAAAACATTTTGTAGCCAATCAGGGTCGAGTGTTATCATTTTGCAATGAATATAAGAACAAAATCGTTGTTTCCTATTGGCCTATTCACAGCAACATCATTTTTTTGTAATTTACAAAAATTTTATGCAGTTTGAATTCAAATGCCGAGTAATTTATTATAAATTATATATATATAGATTATTTTCGTGTTATTTTTTATTTTTTTAATTATTTCAGGAAAGACGAATCTGCTATTGTTGAACACGATGGGGGCGTTTTGAACGCTGATAAATGTGTCAGAGCCATAATTGACCGTTTTCAAAATCTTGGTGGTAAATATGAACCAGGACTAGGTATAGCCCGATCAAAATACTGGGATTTTTGAAAACTAAATCTTGTAACCTGCAAAGAAAATTTGAATTCCCACAACCGAAGAGATATAATAGCCATTCCTATCAAGGCATAAAAATATCGTCCATCAAAAAGGTCCCAAAAAGTTGTGAATCAGAAACGTCAAAAATCCGAGAAATTCCACCATTCGGACATTCACTATTCGAATACAAATTGATTTCGAATCAAACCGAATTTCCGTGTGAGTTCTCGTGTGACAAATTGGTTTTATGTTGCGGACCCTGGATGAGGAATCTTCTGAAAGACTTAAATCTTGATTTACCGTTAACTCCCATTAGAGTCGATGTGCCCTATTGGAAAGTGAAAGTAAAGAGCTTTAACAAAGTTAATAACTTTTTTTGGCCGAATTGCATTTTTCGATTTCGGTTTTACGATTTTTTTAACGTTCGCCGCAACTGAAAGTGAACCAGAATTGAACGCGTTCGAACGTGAATGAAAACCGCAAAAAACGCAAATATATCGTCCTGATTTTAAAACACGAACAAATTTTTAGGGGAAATGCATATGTCTCCTTAAGTGCGGCCCTTAAGAGGGGGAGGACTGTAATGCAAAAATATTTCAAAAGAAAGAAATCGCCTGTTGATGATTTGCCTTTCAATGATTGACCTATCGCGCTCAAACATGACCAATGACAGGCCATATAGGCCTCAGACGCGCTGTCAAGCAACGTTACCAAACAGTGGTAACATTATTTATTTTTTTTGCGTTTGAAAATCACTACGATATATGTATATAATCGCGTTATATTGGATTCAATTTTTTTTAACCAAAAGGGGCTAGAATTTAGGGATCTGCACTATTTCTTGTTTAAATTAAAATGTTAAGCTTCAAATAAAGAAAACTACAAAAATCAATATAACATTGAAAATTTTCCCGCCGGATTATGTGACATAGATGATAACAAAGGAGGGTTCGCTTATTACTGGACACCTGTCAAAGAGTATGATAACCTCATGAAGATTGCTCATGGGTCATTAACTATGCAATTTCTTTTCCCGTTATTCATTATCCACACTTTTTTGAATATGCTAAGCGTATTAGGGACACGATTACGTTGTTTGTATTTCATAGAAGTCGTGAACAACAACAAACGTACAGTTCTAATTCGCTTCAATAACAAAACAGACGTGTTGTATAACCAACAAAATTGTATAATACGACCGTTGAAGCCTGGGAGAATCGTTGAAGCCAAGGGAAACAAGTGGATACAAAGTCGTGGAGAAAATGTGAACAAAACCGTATACTAAAAAACTACATAAAATACGATTACCATATTGGGGTATACAATGGCCCCGAGAAGCGGGGCTCCATAAGATGCCATAAACCTATTGGGGTACATGACGGGTCTGCAGAGCGGGCTGCATAGGATGCGATTACTTTATTGCGGTATAGAATGGGCCCGTGAAGCGGTGCTACAAAGGATGCAATTACCCTATTGGGTCCAGAACGGGCCCATGAAGCGGGGTTCCGTAGGATGCCATTACCCTATTCAGGTACAGAATGGGCCCGCGAGACGGAACTACATAGAAGGTAGCGCGGCTTTTCAAGGAAAGGGTTCCTCGAAGAAATAGTTTTTCAGGGAATTGCGGTCTGTATTATTACCATTGTATAAACCATTGTATAATTTAGTTTCCAGTCCAAAATGATTTCTACTTATTTTTCTCAAATTTTCGTTCATGAAACTTGGCTATTATACGTATATCAATTATTTTATATTTTCCATCGTTTCTTCATAATTTTGGGCATTTTACGGCGATTTGTGCAAGGTTACACGAACTTCCCCCTAGTTCTCAACTCAACTTATTTTTAAAAGTACAACTCTTTTTTGTCGTTTTTGATCCATTTTGAGCTTATCACGGGACACCGGGATACATGATCAATCCAGATGAGCGTGACGATCTTTCAAAGCAAAATCCAGAAGCTTATAGGAAGTTATTGGAAAAACAACGAGCTGTTATTTCCCGACTGTTTCCGGGAATAGAAACAATTGGTGGCCCAGCAATCAACGAAACCTGCATATATACGGTAAAATCTAATTGACTATATACGCTTTTTAGGCGTTAAAAATCATAAAAATGACAATTTTATTAATTGAAGCACAAAATTCTTAATGCTAAAATGTGCATTTTAATTTTTGAAAAACTAATTTTCAAGGGTTAAAAAGAAGAGAAAGAAAACGAGCGCCCAGGAACGCTACTCTTTTTTTTCAGTTCGTTTTTCTTTTTTTCAATTAACACGTTGGAAACCTCTTCCCGCTTATTCTCAGTGATCTTTCATTTTATACAAAAAACACGTGTTGCGCAATATGCGCATGTTACGTAATGCCTATTTGCAGTTATTTTATCGCCTACGCAATTTTAACCATACGCCTACACAATGAACGTTTATCTTTCATTTTTGAGCCTATTTTCAGTTATCTTTCGTCATTTTCGACATGGTTTGCGAGAGATAACCGTACAACTGGTGTAGTTGATATTTTCTCTAGCTATGGGTTAAAGCTATGGATTTAAGGTATGGATTTGAGCTATGGATTTAAGCTATGCATTTAAGAAGAATTTTTACATAGATTTAAGCTATGGATTGAAAGAATTAAGAAGAATTTTTACAAATTGTAAATTATGGGCTATCGTAATTTGACAAAAAGTTATGAGCTTCTGAGTGAATATTGTTTCAAATTATCATATCCAAAATTTGATTATATTTTAATGATGTCTTTTAGGAAACTCCAGATTCCGACTTTATTCTTGACAAACATCCGCAATACGCAAACATAACAATTGGATGTGGCTTCTCTGGACATGGCTTCAAAATGGCACCAGAAATTGGCGAAACTTTAGCTGATCTAGCTACCAACACAAAACCAAAGTACGACTTGACACCATTTTCCATCAAACGTTTTGAACTTTTGAAATAAATAACCTAGAATTTCCTACTTGTATATTGAAATGTATTGTATAGCTGATTTTACGTTTGCGCTAAAAATTTTTGGAACTTGGAATGATTCAATTTTTTCTCTAACTTCATTAATCGGCTGTGCCAATGCAGCATAAAAATTTTTTGTCAAAAAATCACGAAAATCCTGCATTAGGACTAGGCTCTTCGCATCGAAAAATAAAGGTCCACCATTTTAAGTTTGATTTTTACTTTTCCAATCGCGCCGAAAATGTGATTTTTTTTTTAATTTTATTGATTTTAATAAAATTAGTAGTTTTTAGTCGCTTCCAATGGATTAAATTATTAATTGTTAAACAATTTACTTATTTCTTATTGCGTCATACTTACCTGTATTTCATTGAAACAACATATTTAAACCTAATCAATGTTAAGGGCCAACATGTGTTCAAATTTGCCCTATTTAGTGTTAACATGTGTTGCCTTTAAAAAGATAACCAAACAAGATTTTTCACGTTTTTACTTCATGTTTTGGGAATCCATTGATTGGCTTGTTTCCCCTTTCAAAGTAATAGTGACGTCGAATAAATAATGACATGTGATTGAACTACACCGCCTACCTAAGTTA
Organism: Oikopleura albicans; assembly: GCA_004367875.1. Classification (NCBI taxonomy): domain Eukaryota; kingdom Metazoa; phylum Chordata; class Appendicularia; order Copelata; family Oikopleuridae; genus Oikopleura; species Oikopleura albicans. Next base: position 233,017 of record SCLG01000098.1, on the reverse strand, counting down.
GTTAACACTAAGTAAGTTAACAAATTAATCAGATTATAGTCTGATTATCTGCAGAAACCGTCTTAATTAAAATAAGTTAACAGTTTTTTTACGTTTTCCAGTACTTCCGCCTACGCAATACTAAATTAAGTTTACAATCAAGTTAGTTAGCACATTTTCCCTCTAATTTTGTTAACTTAGGTAGGTGGTGTATTATCATCCGAAGAAAAAAAACAATCAAAAAATCAAACTTTTTTCAGATCAGTTTAGTTTTTGCGCTAACTTTCAAATATTCTCGCAATCAACCACAATTGGTACTTCGACATACTAGAAACAGAAAAACTGCCACAGAGGATGGGCGGGTTCGACCCTAAACTTTTGCGCTTGTTTTTACACGAAACAGTAATTTACCTACAGTGGCTAAATTATTTTATTACCTCAAAGATAATCGCCTATACCGGCCAATTGAGGGCAGAGGGGAGGCCACTCTGCCGCTTTCTAAACCTCTATTCTATTAAGCAAATATAGTGGTACAATTTGATTGATATTTACTTTAATGCTTCTCCCAAGACTAAGGAACTTAGTTCCATTACGAAAAAAAAATACTAGCAGGTTGATGAATCACGTAACTATTGTATGGTCTAGACCTTACAAGCAGCGCGGTGAGTTGTTTGCGTAGCTAAAGGACGCTAGCCAATATGAGGCGCCTATAAAAAAGCAGGAGCCAATAGGCGTTTCTTGTAATTCAGTTACAGACGCTCCGCTTAGTACCAGAGCAAGTTTAAATATTATGATTTATATTTCTGTGTCTTTAAGATCTATTATTTAACAAATTGAATATTTTTAAAATATATGTGATGAAAATTTGCGAAAAAATGTGACGCAATGACGTAAGCGTTGCCGCGTAACAAATATTCTTCGCGTAACACCTTAATTGACTCGCGCTGCCAATTTGGATTGGCCGCGTTACCATAGCAACGTGAAAAACCAAAATAACAATTTCTTCCCTTTTTTGTTAGGAAGAAAAATTTTAGGACAAAATCTCGAGATAACCGTTAGTAGAATAGAGATTATACTAGGAACATCAATCACATAAGTATTACATTGTGAAAAAAGGCTAACCGGATAGTTTTACGCAAAAAATACCGCAGCCGTTCAACGGAGCTACCCGAGTTAGGGTGAGACTGCTGTCTTTTACGGTTTTGAATGTTCATTTATTGGTCGAATAATCCGCCAGCGATTTCTTAATTCTT
>SCLG01000098.1:219802-231530 GCA_004367875.1 Oikopleura albicans | reverse complement strand
GCTCCAGAAATGGGCATTTATCTCTCATAATAGGGGCCATTATCACTAAAAATATTTTTTACTCATAATAGGGGCCAAGATACGGTGTGAAGGGTGGCCCTTATTATGAGAGATTTGAGTTTTTGTCTGATAATCTGGAACGTCTAACAAATTGTTCAATAAGATTGCCGAATATCCTTAATATACTTTTCTAACCTTCACATAGGAATACAAAAATATAAAAAGTAAAAAAAAAATACATAAAAAATTGAGTGAATTACTAACCATACTTTCTGAAAAAAAAATCCACTTTCTCATAATAAGGGCCACCATTTCTCATAATAAGGGCCACCCCATAACAAGGGCCACTTTTTCAGGAAACAAAAGTGGCCCTTATCATGAGGGGGGAGTGTACACTGTACAGTACAAAATAGTACTAATATAGTCTATATTTACTGTAAATAAAAGCAATAGCTAGCAAAGGAATTTTTGGTCGCAAAAAGTACTGAACTGACTGATAAGCAAAAATTGTACTTTTTATAAAATTCACCAGGTTCTTTGTATCTTCCTGTTTATGGCCGATTGTCAACGTCTTATTTATTTCGATCTTAACGTAGGACGGTATACCATGTTAAAAGTATCCGAAATTAGAGATAACATTGATCGCGGGTAAAGTTTGGGTAAACTTAGGTCGAGATGAGTACATACAAGATGTAAACAAAGTGTTTAAGACTCAATAATTAATTCTTGAAGATTTCAATAAGCGCTGTGCTCATATGTGGTCACCCTTTAAGGTTTACAGTTAATCGGGAAATATTCTAATGATACACAAGTTTATCTTAATTTAGAAATTAAATGATCGTGGTATCCTAAGCGTAATATCTAGATAAAAACTATATGATTAGTAGTTCAAAGATGGTTAAATTTTAAAATCGAAATACACCAGTATCACCAGTATATTTCGCGATTAACTGTAGACCGTACAACATGATCGCATATGAGCACAGCACTTATTAAAATTTTGAACAATCAATAGTTGGGTCTCAAAGCATTGTCTACCAATTCATCTTGCCCTGAGTTCACCTAAACTTTCGATGAAACCGATGAAACCGACTAATTTTATCTCTATTCTCGTAAGTTACCAACCTGGTTAACTCCGCCATTGTTTTGGCACCGACTGAATGGGAATAACTTCTAAAAAGTCTAAAGCGGAATCCGTCTAAAATTTTTAGACTTTTTACCCTTTATCCATTTTGCCCTTTATCACCTTTACACTTTATCACCTTTGCACTTTATTACCTTTACACGTTATCCATCATAAAAATTCGATGAAGAAAAATAGCTACCTTAGTATTAGCTAATTTTAAAAATTGACACAGGACCTATACATGATTTTTTTCCAAAATTTTTAGACATTCTATCCTTTATCCACTTTACACTTTGTCACCTTTACACCTTTTTGGTAGAGATATTCCGCTTTAGACATTTTACCCTTTCGACAGTTAAGAAAATTTTCCGATTCAGTCGGTGCCGGGGCTACTTCAGGGTCATATGTTCAAAAAACTTTCCAAGATGCGTCTACAATGAGACCGATTATGTTAATAAATTTAACAATGAAGACGAAGTGGTCAAACTATTAGAAACGTCTTCTAGAGATTGGGAACTATCTCGTATTAGAACACGTTTTTCTGGACAAAAATCTTCACCGCTCTAAAATTTAATTGCGTCAAAACAAAAAAAAAAATTGTCTCAATAGTTTTGCGACACTTTACGGGGAATAATGCCTTGACGATGTCCAATTGTAAATCTGACATGCAAAGAGGTGAAAAAACATGTTTCGGTCGAACTGGCCCTCATTTGCCGTGTTCTAAATGAATATTCGCCAAGTCAGCATAGCAATGTTCGCTCGGTGCCCGTTTGCCTATGTCGACTTATAGATATACATGTCACTTTTGTAAGCGCCAAGCTCCGGCAAATTATGAAAAAAATCTGCCAAGTTCAACAGACACTTCCGTTGGTTAACGAACACTCAAAAACGATGATGTAGATATGTTAAGACGTTAACATTTAACAAAAATGGATAAAATGGGCCAAAAATTCATCCAACCCCTAGTTATGAGTCATAATTTATGACATATTAGCTATCCTTGTTGCGAGAAAGCGCCCAAATTTCGTTTAGCAAAAAAAAAACAAGCATGGACCAATACTGGCCTGGGTGAAAGAATGTCACCAACGAAATTTGGCTCATAGGTTGAAAACACTACTCGCTCGTACATCTTTTTTGCAACTCGCGTCGAGCTCGGTGACAAACTGATTACTCACACCAGTAGATACATGGACCATACTGTCTTAAATCTGACAAAAAACTTTTTAAACTTTTTATTAGGGAATTTTTTTAGTTGGAACAGTGGCGAAAAAATGGTTATTGCATTGACCATTTGCCAAATTTAAAATCATGAAATATACATGTATATCTTATATTAACATTTAGGAGTCATCGGAGTGCAAAAAATGCAATTCATTCGAAAGCGATTATGCAGTTGTATTTCGTCATTTTTATCGCGATTTGATAATGTTCGACGTGAAAATTTTTGACACTAAGTTGTCAAAAGTTTCCTTAGCTTTGGTACTTCAACCTTCAGATCTAACTATGTACGTTTTGGCCGGTAATACTAACAAGTAATACTAACAAGTATAATACTAACAAGTACAGTTTGGGCCAAATCGTTTGGGTGAGAGGTCAGAAACGTTCCGATGACTGGGCGTCAACAAAAAAATAAAGTTTTCAAAATAAACCTAGGCTCAAAAACTGATTATAAAAGTTTAATAGTTTGTTTTTGGAACACCTGGAGTAATATACCTACAAAAAATTTGACATGAAATTATTTTAGAAAATTGTTATTTCATTTAGAAAACTAAGCCTTTCTGTAACATCGAAAACAATAAAAGGTGATTACAGAAATAAATTATTATACACAGGGTGCGCCGTTATTTTTCACAAAAAAAACCCTAAAAATAGTGAAATATAATGGCCCGAGCGGGAAAAAGTTAAACATAACGGTTTGAAACATAACGGTACACCCTGTGTAAAATGATTGTGCTGTTTTAGCTGGTCTTGGCGCAATATTTTTTAACACAGAACATTTTTGACAGCAATATACCGCCGATAAGCATGTTTTTCACAAATTAGAAATTATCACTATTTTCGCACGAGTTATCCTTTTTTTTTGTTCAGCAAATAAGGTTCATACCACAAAAAATATGACCAATAAGCATAATTTTGACCGATAGATAAGGTTCTTTGCCATGAAAACTTCTTCATGATCATGATGGATCATGTGTGATATTGGTTTGTTGTTCGAGAACCAAAATTCGGTCAAAGATGGACGTGATTAATCATGACATTTAGATACTGATAAGAAAGTTTTCTTAGATATTTAAATCATTCAACAAATAACACAAAAAGTGCTAATGGCCAGGGCTCGGTATAATTGGCTCTTTTTTGACTGGGCTCGGCCTTTGAGCCCTCAAAGTTGCAAAAAGGTTTATTTCCTATATTGGTTAAATTTAGCCCCAAACTTTCCCAAGATAAAGGTACATCTGGTGTAACGAATAATGAAAGTACAGTACAAATAAAAAATATCCAATTTACCACAATAGAGTAACAAGGAGAAAAAAATTTTCTTGAACAAAAAATGTTGAATTGGCCTTATTGACGACTGCACTCTGATTGGTTTGTTTCCACTATCCTCATAGACCTAAGACCTTTGAGTTAAGGCCAATTGAAGCAAATTTTGTTTTAAGTGCTTGTTTTAGTTAGATATTATAATCAGGGCTCGGCGCGAATGGCTTTGGCAAAAAAAGCCAAGGCAGCCAAGCCAAAATTTTTCGAGAGGGGAAAAAAGCCAAGGCAGCCAAGCCAATGAAAATGCCTGGCTTTGCCGAGCCCTGATTATAATATTCTTTAGAATTTTTAAATAGTCACTAAAATTTCACCCTAAATAGATTACTAGCGCCGTTTTTTGTGAAAAAAACAATGAATGCACTTTCTAGAAATGTATATTTTTCCAGAGAACTAGTCCAGATTCGGCTGATAAAATAAAAAATCGATTCTTCTTATATGAAGTCACAAAAGCTGTTCAATTTGAATATCAAGTTGAACTATCCTCTAACTGAGCGTGATACAAAAAACAACAGAAATGATTGTAACGTTATTATTTCAAATAATATTCCAAATTTATTGAATCAACATTTTTTGAAAGAATGAATTTCTTACAATCGCTATGTTTAATATAATTAAGAAACTTGACAACCTTTCTACATAAGTAGCCGATTAGTAAAATGGTGATGGGAAATTAAATATCTGTAATAGGTTTATCAAAATTGAAACCGCCCAACGTTTTAGCAAAACTGTTTAGGTAAAAAAAAATTGAATAAACTTCACAGACGTCTAACAATGGCCTCGGTGACCACATGAGTCACTTTAACAGTAAATATCGAAAACCGGTTGCCCCCGAAACCAACGATTAATTCATTCTATTACATTCGTCGTTAAAGTTTCTCATATATAGTTTCTCATATAGTTTGTCTCACTTTTTTTGATAGATTTTTTTGGCAAGTGCACAACGCATTATGTGGCTCAAAAAGTTTTTTAATTGATGCGTTTTGGTAGATTTTGATGAGAAATTCAAATTTTTCTGATTTAAAAAACGCCATTTTTAGGTCTCAATTATTTGATTTTACAACAAGGTACAACAATTTATTATAAACGTTAAAACAATGTTTATTTAGTTTCTTGTTTGATTCTACAAATTGTCTTTCGTTTTTGCCCTTTTAAGGCCATTTTGGCACCGTAAAAAATTCTAGAACTTGTTTGATCCTCCAAATCGCCTTCCGTTTTAGCCCTTTTAAGGCCTTTCGGCACCGTCAAAAAATTCTAGAACTTGCTACAGACATTCCCGGAAGTTATTATTACCACATTTTACTAACTTTTTGAGCTATGCAATACGGCCCAAACGTATCGGCAACAATTTAGGACATTTGTCCCTTGTGTGACAGATATCGTGCGTGAACACGGGCCCATAAACTATGTGCTACAAATCCGACCAATCCCAGTTGAAACTTTCTAATTCGTCACTCTTGAGCGTTTAACCCGTAACGTGGAGGAAATGATGGACACTCTAAATTGGATATCAATTGGTAATTCAAAAGTAGTTACAAATAAATACCGCACTCTGGTCTACTTGAATAATGCCTGGTCATAAAAAAAAAAAAAACGGATAACAGCCAAACAACCGTTGTTTTAAAAGTGTCTTACTGTTATGCGCAGTCGTCCGGTCTAGAACGTTTGACTTTAATATAATGTGCACATAACAGCCCCCTTTCAGCAATATAATGAAAACTTCAAAACATAAAAAAGTCCTTAAAAGATATGCATTAAACACGGTTTTAGGGACTTCCGGTCTTCTTTGTTACGTATTAAGGACAATTGTACGTATTAGGGACATCCAATTTCTACGAAGTACTTTGTTAGAGAAAATACTAAAAAACGGTAAGACAAAGGATCGGACCTATTTTTATAATTTTATTTTTATAAGATGGGTAACCCGCCATTTGGAATGCAATTGATTTGGAAACGCAATTGATTTGGAAATGCAAACGTGCAAAAAAAAATTGCTTACCCGAATTAATGATCGAAAAAGATTAGAAAACGCATAAAAATTGAAATGCTAAATCGTATTTAAAATTTTTTTTTTGGTTTCTCCAAGTAGGCGTTAAAGTGACTTCTATAGACTTCCGCTTATATTGGTTACATATAAAGACCGGTTTGGAGGACTTGCGAACATCCGGTTTCTAAATTGGTTTTTATAAAAAAAAAAACATGTAAATTATAAGCACGACTTTATAACAACAAAAATTAAATTCAGGTAATAATCACAAACAAAATAACAACAATTTAGAAAAATAAGACCTATGAATTACAGTTATACAGTGTACGGTATAACTTATACACTATAATTTATAAACTAAAATTTTTAGGCTCTAATGTCAATCCGTAGTTTGTAGAGTAATTTGTAGAGTAATTTGTAGAGTAGGTAATGTCAATCCGTAATTTGTAGAGTAGGTAATTTGTAGAGTAGGCATCCGTAATTTGTAGAGTTAACTTGCGGTCCCATTTTTATTATCCTGTTGTGGTCCCATTTTTAATATCCTGTTGCGGCCCCGACAGTGCCATACGGCACTGTTTTCATTCACTTCACTAATATCGACAAGAGCTATCCCTAATCGGGGTTTTGTATTAGCTGGGTTTGTTGATGACGGCTATTTCAGTCGAAATTAATTTCCGGTAAACTGGAAATGAAAATTCGAGAATTGTGGGTAGTAAAACGATAAACGGATCTCAATTTTTTCGCATATTGTATAAAAAAGAGACGACTAATTCGAAATTGCCGAGTTAGTGTAAGTATAAAAACCGGTAATCGGATGTCCATTTCCGGTTTACCGGATATTAATTTTGATACACAAATAACCGTTATCGGCACACAAACCGAATACAAACACACTAGTGTAGATTACTCTTATCGATTTGGATAATTAGCGAAAGGAATGAAAACAGTGTCATATGGCACTATCCGGGCCGCACGAGTTAACTGATATTGCCTAGCCCTCAAATTTTTATCATCATATACTTTTAGATAGTTCGGTTTACGATAAATTGAGGGCCATATGGTAAAATTACTCACATTATAAATGGAAAAGCTGTTTGCAAAACGTTCGTCAGAACAGTATGGTTTTAAAGTGACACTACCAAACTACTTCATTGTTAGAAGTTCAACGATCAATACATCTAATAAAATTTGACAACGTTGGAGTGATCGTGATACGAAATACGTTGAGAGTAGTCAAGCATCGACGCTCCCTCGGTACCTGCAAAGAAGATCAATTTTATTTCAATTTTGGTTTGAGTTCTGGTACCATGTGATTACTTAACTCAGAACTTATGGCCAAATTATTTTTCCCTAATGAAAAGTAAAAATCTTATAATACCGCGACTGTTGTTCAAATCTGACAGAGCCCAAAAAACAAACTGAAGACTAAAATTCATAAAACATTTATGTTCCTTAAATTGGTTTCATTATTAAAATATATGGTAGTGTTCTGATGTTAACCACTATGATAAGTTAGCCATTAGTAAATGGCCCATTACAGTCAGTTAGCCATTACTTAAATTTTGAAAAACTTAAATTTTAATTACACAGGGTGCGCCGTTTAAATTTTTTTTTTACCTGCCGGTTAACGGCAAATAGACCGGTTAATGGGGACATGCGTAGGCGGAAGACGTCTTAAGTTATTTATGTTTTAACATTCGTCATGTGGACCGCTATAAGGTCAAGTGAGTTCTTTGAGCTATACACAGGGTAACCTATTAATCGGCACAAAAATATTATGGAAACCTACCGGTTAATAGCAAATAGACTGCTTAATGAGTACATGCGTAGGCGTTTTTGCTGGAAAATTTTCGGGCAAAAAACTGCCAGTTAACGGTAAATAGCGGAGGCGCTGCCCTGTGTACGCTGCACCCTGTGTACTGGACAAACAATTCTTTAGTAAGGTTACCAAAAGTAAACGAGAGAATTCTCTGTTGAAAATGAACCAGTTATAATCTCAATCTAACTCAGTCTAACTGGTTCATTTTCAGGTAGGAATAACCTTATTAAGTACAGCATATAACCATGTGAGATAACACCATTTGGGATAACAGTTTGCATTTGAGATAACAGTTTGCAGTTGGAATAACACTTTTTTCGTCATTTTTTGCTCTTATTTTTTCCAGCATTTCCGCCTACGCACTAACCATGTGAAATAACAGTTTGCAATTGAAATAACACTTTTTTTGGATATTTAATTCATTTTTTATCAGTTCTGAAAACAAATTAACTCCCAAAGGACATTGCAACTTTCATGTTAATGTTAAATGTTCGNCATGGGTCCAAAAAACAAATGATTTTTTTTGCTAGCATATCTTTTGGAGCTTTTGCCGTGAAGTGACATTTCTGATTTTTCTGGAAATTTAGATATTTGTGCCATTTTAAGTTATAAATTGTGATTATTTTAATGTGAAACTTTTTCTGTAGGGCTTTAGAGCAATATAGATGATATAAATACTGCTTTAAAACAAATTGTTTTGTTAGAAAAAAATAGCTAGCCAAATACCCTCCAAAATACTGTAAGTAAGACTAATTTATTTTCTCAATAAAAGGCTGAAAATTTCTAGATTTTTGGGTTATATACGACACATGTGGACTTGATAATGTTACTTCAAGTCCCCTGAGGGTTATATTTGAAGAGAAAACGAATTTATCTAGGAGACTTGATTTTTCAGCCAGTAGGGTATGGCGCATCCTTAACTCATAATTTATGGGCAAATTATTTTTCCATAATGAAAGTAAAAATATCATAATTCCACGACTGTTGTTCAAATATGACAGAGACCAAAAACAAACTGAAGCCTAAAGTTCATAAAACATTTTTAATTGGTCTCATTATTAAAATATATGGTAGTGTTCTGATGTTAACCATTACATGATAAGTTAGCTGTATGATAAGTTAGCCATTACTTCAATTTTGAAGAACTTGAGTTTTAATTACTTGACAAACAATTCTTTAGTAAGGTTACCAAAATTAAACGAGCTTATTCTCTGTTGAAAATGAACCAGTTATATTCTCAATCAAACTCTGTCTAACTGGTTCATTTTCAGCTAGGAATAACCTTATTAAGTATTTCATAAATTCCTCACGTCTAATCAATCTCAATTAATCTAACAAAGTTCTAATTTGTTCGTTTTTATTCATTTAGAATCCAAAGTTTAATTTAAAAAGTGCGCATTTTAGCAGTTCACATTCATTATTACATAATGGACCCATTTGTGCCACGAAAAGCCTAAACAACGTGAATCATACTTAATAAACTTCATGTTCCAAATTGGACTCACTCATAATCCATAATTGAGTCATAATGAAAGCCACACTAAAAACTCACTTAGTATTTTCAAGCATCAAGTATAGCGTTGAATAAGCCCGGTATTGAAAGTATTATTTTTGTTTTCCAAAATGGATCAAAAACAATATTGTGGGCAGCAAGATGGGGAACGGTCCAAGCGTTAGTGAAACGACAGTTTAGCGGTCACAATTGATCAAATTCAACTGATCCCATTTGGTCACGCCTCGAGATCAACTCGGATTTCGTCAAACGTTCTATTGACCGAAAATTAAGTCAACACTTGGTGAACATGGGAAAAGACAAAAATGGACCCCTGAAATTCCGTAGATCTTCAATTAATGCACCAAAGCGGTAATTTTACACTTAAATTGTAAAGAAGACTCGTTATTTAGACCCTGTAAATTCCCCAAAGAGAATAAAAAGAAGTGGTGCCGAACTCAAAAAATTGAGTAACGACTTAACGGTTGCATTGAAAAAAGTAGATTTAAGTTTCATAACCCAGTTATTCGTCTAATTTAATGATTTTGGTCAAAAAAGGGTGACTCCGAGTTGGTTAACGCCATGGTTAACGCATGGTTAACGCCATGGTTAACGCGCCATGGTTAAGGCGCCAATCCTTTTGAGTGCGTTAAGAGCTTTTTTTATCATTGTTTTATTAACCTAATTAGGTAAGTAGTGTAAATTATGACTCATAAGTTCTAAATAATCTCATTCGAAGTCAGATATTTCTGGTACTCAGATTAGAAACGGATCACAGTTGAAAATAACATCTAAATTGAATTGTTTCAAAGACTGTGTTCTCAACTAAAAGAATGTGCGACGACTGGCAGAAAATACGAAAATGTTGGCAGCATTATCAAATTTGTTTGGCCCACAAGACAAAAATATAAATCGTCACTGGCACAAGTGTAGCAAAATTGATTTCAAATCTCATTATTGTTCACCAGTTATACGCATAAAACCTTAATGAATCAAAATACATATGTTAAAAGCTGATTTAATATTATTTAGTCCACTTGAAAAGCATAAATCCGAAAAATCTTGTTAAAGTAATAAATTTCGATTTCTTACAACCTCAACTAAAGATTTTATTTGTGAGAAATTTGAATTTCTTTTTTTTTTGGGTCATTAATTGAGCCTTTTAAGTACTTACATTTTGAAATTTACTACAATAAATATCATGGGAATCCTTCATAGTTTTATAGTTGTAATGTTCAATTTAATAACCGATTAATCCAAAAAATATACTGGTAATAAAGATGACAATTTTTTTATCCATGTTTAACCCTAATCTAATATTATTTAGTTTGTGTGAAAAACATAAATCAAATCGCTTTCTTTCGGACATAATTTTTTATAATATGAACTGGAAAATGAAAATTAGATTTTCGCGACATTCCAATTGTTTTTATTGTGGACCTGAAATGAACCTTCTGGGTAACCAAATTTAACTGAGATTATTTATTCAGTTTGTTTTTAACGGAGTTTGGGAATTAACCGCAATAATTGAAAGTGAATAAATTGAAGAAGATACAATTTGTATGTGAGAATAAAAAGAAATTGAATTTTCTTGTTGAATTGAGAAGTCTATAGTAAGTAACATATTTACCCATTTTACGACACTTGAACAAAAATTTGGTGGTTTTAACAATTATAAACAAACCAAAACGAAAGTAAACCCATAGAATATGCCTAAGGAACCCATAAAAATTGTTAGCCAAAAACCTGCCTGGTGCGCAGTTAGTTAACCAACCGATTTTTAGCCGGAAGTTTTCGAAACAAGTAATTGTTATGTTATCTTGGTGTTTTAGTATTTTACTCATTAGGAGGTGGAAAAACTTCAAAAACTCCCTAAATTAATATTCCCTAGAGAGTAACGCTCCTGATGCATTTTCAGTGTTGTATAGAAAGTTTATTTTACCGTTTTCGCCTAAAATTGTCGGCTCCTCACATTAACCGATATAAAGTATTTTTAGATTACTCATATACGTTGGGAGATGAAAATACGCATGAAAGCAAGAGTCATAGTGCAGCTTGGGTGGTATGGTCGGTTCTTCTCGGTTACTACGTGGACGGGACCCGCCCGTAACGTGTAACTAGGGTGTTATTTTTAAGTATTTCCCCCATTCAAAAAGTGGTTAATCCACAAATTACAGTTAACATACGTTTTTATAAAAGTAAATTCAACAAACTCCAACAGGACATAGTCTATGTCACATAGACTTTCACAATGTGAAATTCACATAGACTTTCACATAGACTTTCAAACGAATATAAATATTTCATCATGATATTTGTAAACGGATGTTTTGGATTGAGATTGATATAATACAGGAATGTTATTTTGGTTTGAAAAATGAAATTTCGGTGACTAGAAATGATACGCAATTAAATATCTCTAAAAATTAAAAAAAAACTTCATAATATTTTTCTAATAATCGGGAATCATCCAACAAAATATAACCAGCATTACACTGAAAAAATATTTTATAACTTTTACCACCACAAATCAAGTCCCTAGTCAAATATCTCATTTATTAATTATGCGGCGCGCCCTGGTTCAATTTGACCTGTTGACATAATTGATTTTTATAACCATAATTTCACTATTTTTCCGAATATTCGCCTGATGTCCTGTTTATAAATAAGGTGCTTGAGCCCTAAAGATACAAATTCCGATATATAAACGTCTTACACAAAACAGGGGAAAACACGACTACGTGTCAAGCTGCCAGAAAATGAAAGAAT
>SCLG01000098.1:195494-206785 GCA_004367875.1 Oikopleura albicans | reverse complement strand
AAGAAGGTATTTGTTACAACTTCAAACCGACTATTATGTCGTTTGCATATGCCATAACCCTTCCTACTTTCACTAACTTCGTAGTCTTATAAAATATTAAACCAGACATGACATAAAAAAAATCCAGATTAAACTTTTTGTAGTTTTTTCGAAACTTTTTTCGACGAAAAAAAAAATATCAGTAGATCATGGTCTACGGTGTACTAACATGAGCCTAAGCGGTAAAAGGGTCACGCTCTCACACCGGTTTACATGTCAACAGTATACTGTATCTTAATTTAAGATTGAGAGTCAAATTGAGAGTCAGTTATGCCATGCCTTTGTACAACAAGTAACATAAAATCTACAACAAAGTTATGAAGTTGTGGGATTTAGGTTTTGGCCCAGGAACCTATGGTTTAAGATTCTAAAATCTAAATCCCACAACTTCATAACTTTGTTGTAGTTTTTATGTTACTGTTTGTACCAAAGGCATGGCATAACTGACTCTCAATTTGGCTCAGCTTGGCCTTTGAGTCAAGTAAATTTTTTTTGTTCCGCTAGCGTAATTGATAATGGTCTGAGAATGCTCAAATTGTGCTGGTTTGTGATATTTTTTTTTAAATTTTAATGAAATTGTACGTAAATAAAATTATACTCAAAGTTAAATTATGTTCAAAATCAAATTGCACTAAAACCAAATATATAGACAATCCTGTCCAATAATGTGTTGCATTTGCATGTTTGCCAAGGTCAGCTCTTACATATCTTTCGTCTGATAGTTTGGGTATATTCCACTCGTAAACACTTGTATTCGAGAGATCATCGGTCTTTAATTGTTTTCTAAGAAGTTTAAGTAATAGTTAACCCGTTCCCGTTAAAATTTTTAAAACAAGATACGTTTCTAATTTTCGATATTTGTCAAGTTCATGGCCACTGAGCGACACATTCGTGATCTACGCAAAGTTAAATGATTACTACGCACGAAGAGAATGGTTACGTAGCTAGCAAAATATGAACTAAGAAAACTAAAAAATGTAATCAACCCTACTTAAGTATTAATATATTTCAAACTTAGAACCATTCCCATATGCCGTCATTATCATCATCGTTTGTTCTCAATAAAACTGCTGTCTAGAATAGAAATGGACAATTTCAAACGGAAAGTTCCAAAAGTACTCTAATGGGTTATACGGAGCTATGTAGAAAAATAACGAATAATCGTTCACACTCACCTCTTTAAATATTTCTCTGACAAGCTTTGTCAATAAATAGCTCTCTTTTTTTAAAAACCATAGTATTATTAAAGTTTCTAAAATACCTGGACATTCTGGTGAGTATCTGAATAATCAAATGACCGTAGCACATCATCATCTTGCTCATTTATTGGCAATGGAAGAACCATATTAAAGTGCTCACATATTTCTATAATACTGTTTAGAATTTCCAGATTTTTAAAATTTTAAAATGTCTAAATTAATCTATAAGGTGTGATTAAAAAAAAGCATTTAATAAATTCGAATGTTACAGTAAAAAATAATCAATAAATCAAGCTATTGTTGATAACTCAGCGGTAATTGATTTCATAGATAATCAAATAAATTCGTTAAAATTTGTTATTTTTCTGTTTTGTCAGTAATTGTTCTAAGAAAATGTGTATCAAAATCAATACCAAAATCAGTACCAAAATCAGTACCAAAATCAGTACCAAAATCAGTACCAAAATCAGTACCGAAATCAGTACCAAAATCAGTACCAAAATCAGTACCAAAATCAGTACCGAAATCAGTACCGAAATCAGTACCAAAATCAGTACCAAAACCAATACCAAAATTAGTACCAAAATCAGTCCTAAATAAAAACCGAAATCAGTATCAAAATGATAACCAAAATTAGTAAATTTTGCAACTGATGAAAATCTTTTCCTGGGTTTGTTCAGTAATTCAAGGCAAACTAAAAAATAAACGTCTCTTGGTAATCCATTAAACACTTTTGTAGTTTTCAAGTACTAGGTATAAGGCTTATACTATAAGCAGTGTTCCAAAAACGTGTCTATTGCTAACGACGGCCGTCGTCAAGACGTGCCTAACGATAGCGCCCGCGTGCCTAACGCTAACGCGAAATTGTAGCGTTTTCGGAACACCAGGTATAAGAAAATTTATTGATATCAAAACTCGATGCATCTTGGGGTTAGCAAACCTCGAAACACGCGTATACGTTAAAGATGAATAGAACTATGTTTTCGTAAATTTACTTTCACGGGTAGTTTTTTTTTGTTTATATCACGTTAAAACTACCTTTAAATTTCCGCCAAATTTGACAACTATGTTGAATATTGGTAGTAAACTGAGTATGCTCAAACACTGCCGAAAGCTGAGCTGTCCCCCAACCCATGGTACTCAAATTCACTGTCCAAAAAACTGTCCGAAAAACAGGATGGCAATTGTTTTTATATTACACAGAGCTCTGTTCACTTCAATAGTTTTATAAACGTATTATATTGTAAAAAATATATACGCAGAACCATGTAACGATAACCGTTACCACTAGATGATATAAAACATTCAGTATTGTAGGGTCTAAAAAGTTTAATACTAATTTTTTTTAATGTTTTGACAGGTTTCTTAAAAAAAATTATAAAAAGTTTAATACACAGTCCAATAAAAAGTTTTATAAAAAAGTTTTATGAAAAAACTTTTATAACAAGTTTCATAAGAAGTTTTATAAAAAGTTCCATGAAAAGTTAAAAAAAAAATTTGAAGAATTAAAAAAACATGTTTTATTAAAAAAAAATTTTCAAAAAAATAACATGTCAAAAATTAAAAAAAAAAACTGAAAAAAAAATTAAAGATTAGAACATTTTTATACATATTTAACGATATAAACGTAGCTAGAGTGAGTTTAATGGTTGTAACGGTGATTATTTTGATGTTATCTAATACATGCTTGATGTTTTTAAATACGTATAGCCAATATAGTCATTTTTTCATAATTTGTCTTATCACTTTTATTCTGCTCGACATATTGACGAAACACACTAAAAAAGTTTCGGTTTTTTTTATATAGGGAAAAAATGTCACGCTTTTATGATAAATTCGGTACAATCTACCGCGAGCGGTCAACCCTTGCATCATCCTTAAATTGCTGCATCTTCTCACATCAACTTATTTATAAAAAAGCTACCAAACGAAAATGCTCGAAAACTTATGTAAAGTTATCAAAAATTTGTTGCAGTAATTTAACGTTCGCTAAGACCATTTGATATACACCGCCTAAATTTAATAAAAAAAGAGGCCGGATAAACGAACGAGGTTGAAAACTGGTCGGATAAAGGAGACCGGATAAAACCCGTAGGTGGTATATCTATTTGTATTTGAAATAAAGTTTAACTTTATTGGTAATACCATAATGCATGAAATATCAAAATAACACATTTTAATGAAGTCAGGAACAGCGTATTCTAAATGGCTTTCTTTTTTTAATTATATCAAATACAGTCCATCTTGATTAGCGGGGTATATGACATTAATCACTTGTGAATGTGACGAAGAAGGTTGCGCACTCATCATTGCAATACTCGAAGATTCAAATAAACTTTCCAATCTCTCAACTTCTAATTGCGATTTATAACGAAAATCATTTTANTTAACTTTATTGGTAATACCATAATGCATGAAATATCAAAATAACACATTTTAATGAAGTCAGGAACAGCGTATTCTAAATGGCTTTCTTTTTTAATTATATCAAATACAGTCCATCTTGATTAGCGGGGTATATGACATTAATCACTTGTGAATGTGACGAAGAAGGTTGCGCACTCATCATTGCAATACTCGAAGATTCAAATAAACTTTCCAATCTCTCAACTTCTAATTGCGATTTATAACGAAAATCATTTTATGAGTTAAATTTTCCGCAAAATGGCGTATTAAAACAATATACATTTTTGGTTCTGGCATTGTTTTTCATTTTGCGGTTATTCGAATAAGATCACAGGTGTAAAATACAACCCTTGTTATACACCTCCTGCGCAGTTATCTCGCAAAAGTGATTTCAAAAAAAAAATGCACGGTAATTTTAAACTAATAGCAGACACTCAGTATAGGCAGAAATTAAAAAAATAAACTGCAAGATAACTGCAAAGGCGTAGGCGGATCGCAAAAGTTCCCACGTGCGCACATACTACATTTCAGCCAACTAACTACGCATAGTCTACAGTTTTTAATGATTATTTCTATGAAAGCAATTTGTTCACCGATTATATTTTCAAGAGGGGTTAATCCAATTCCGGGACAAAAGGGAAAATAGCAAAGCGTCCCAGAATTGGTCTACACCGTGTATTACTGTCTACATTTTATGTAGAGCAAAAGTTATATAGTCATTCACGCCAGACTGCAAACTGTACTACATTGCTATCTTAAATATTAGCCGAGGGATGGCAGTATTACAATCATAATAAAAATGTAGAAAAAATTTAAGAACCATCTCAGGTAACCGGTGTCCGTGCAACAAAAAAGAAGAAGAAATTGCTACTTCTCTTTTCCCGTTGCTAGGTGACGCGGTCAATCAAAATTGGCAGCGCGAGACAAATAAGCTGTTCCGCGGACAAAGGACATTATCCCATATAGACTACACCCCCTGCGCTGTTATCTTGCAACTATTGCATAAAAAAAATCCGCAAGATAACGGAGCGAACGGGGACATCTGCAAGATAACAGCGCAGTGCTTAACACATAAAGATAGGGAATCCTAGAAAATTGGCCGGAAAAAATCTGCAAGATAACGGAGCCAACGGGAAAATCTGCAAGATAACGGGTGACAAGATAACAGCGCAGGGGGTGTATATGCTCAATCAACTATTGGCTATTTCGATGGTTACCCAGTGTTGGAAGCGTTTGGGCCAAACGGTTTGGCGTTGGACGTTGGGAGCCAACGGCCAACCAACGCGTTGGAAACGTTGGACGTGGGTTAAATTTAATTCCCAACGTGTTGGGAGCCTTAGGGAAAATTCAAGCGTTGGCAACGCCTAAGTTGGCGTTGGTGAAATTTGAAGCGTTGGCCAACTTTTCCAACACTGCTGTTACATACCGTAGGTCACCGTAATCTACGTCACAAATAACACCAAATTTAGATTGCATGATTCCCAAATACAAATTGAAATCCAAAACACCCATCCCCAACACCAATACAATAACGCGTTTTTAACTTCAATTTGCGTCAACATAGGTTGAAAAAAGAATGAATGATTGGCTTTTACAGTATGCGGATCAAATTTCGGACCAGATCGGGTTATTTTATTGGTTATCTTGACGAAGGGTGAACATTCAGAAATATTCAACCTACGTGTCGCAAATTAAAGTTAAAAACGCGTTATAATGTTATTCTAAGATTATGGATATTGTATGGTCTTATTAGAACTAGTCAAATAGTGTGTAATATTTTGTTTTTGTTAATATATGATTGAAAATATATTGTACCGTATACAGTCTATTTAGTCTATTTGCTGGTAAATTATAATTAAAGTCTGACGCCAAAAATTACGGTTATTTTGATGGTTAAGCCCATCGTAGTGAACAATTTTACGAGACGTCTAACGCGACGAGCAAACATAAATTACGTTCGTATAATCTATGTATAGAATCAGAACCACAACCAACGTAGTCGTACACTTGCCTTTAGACTTATTCAACATTTTTGACCATTTTTAACGAACATAATAAATCTAAATACGAACATAAATACAATCTAATAAGAAAGAGGAATAAAATCTTTAGTCGGAAAAAAATTATGAAATGTAAAATTGTTTTTTGAAAATTATAGCCTATAATTTATAGGACACTGTTGCTGGAGTTCGCCGCATAAATGGAGAATTTCTGGAAATCTCATACCTTGCTGTTCAACGAAAATTTTAATATATTGTTAATAAATTGTTGCATTGAATATGAAAATTTTCTCAGCTGGGTTGTCTGTTCACCTCTTTATCTACCAGTACATAAAAGCGCAGTGAGTAGGCACCAACTGTTTACATTTTTGTTTTTGAAAATGTGTACGTATATCACTAATCATTTTTTTGTTCTCAATCGGACCTTGAGAAAAGTAAGTTTAATTTGGCTTGACGGAAGTGGTACTTCTTTGTGGTTTGAAAAATAAATACTTTTGACTCAAGTATGAGCTGGTAAAAAGACAAGCGACGTCGACTAAGAAAATATTATGTGTACGTGTATAAAAGAAAAAAGTGTTTTTACGTAATTGGAAACGGACCAAATCCAAGAAGTTAAATATAATTTCCGCCAATGAAATGAACATGTGACTTCTGATTCCCGAAAATGTTGAGTATCAATTTTGCATAGCAGTCGGATTAGTAAACTCAGCGATTAGTGATAGTGTACCACGAATTTCTGAAAAAACGGAACGGCAAAAAGCCAAACCAAGCTTTATTTGTGGGCTTTGCCTAGCTTTGCCTGGATACCAACTAGGCGCAAGTTTATTTTCGACAGGTAAGAATTGCGAGTGGTAATCTTACCAGTCGATGCCACCGCAACCTTTGCCGGAATGTACGAAAAACGTTAGTGACATAAAAGCTTTTCGCGGAAAGTTATTCACGGAAAAAAGTAACTCGCGGAAAACTTATTTGGTAGAAAAGGTCTTTGTCGGAAATTCAAAAAAAAAAAAACTCATAATATCCTTTAAATTCTCATTTGAAACCCTTTAAAAACGTCCTCTAGACCGAGACGCATTGAATGGTCCGTACCGAACTCTCCTTTTTCATTTTCAGCAATTTTTCGCAAAATGCAATGTTCCGTACCCCGCGTCTGGCTTCGAAGCTGTTATGCAGGCATTTTACTCACGAGCCACACCTAGCGACAGCTAGCTNATTGACTCTTTGGCGCCTCGGAGACACATAACAGGTCTAGGCGCATTGACTCGAGCTGCGAGCGGGTACTGACGATTGCATTTTGGCCCGACGGAGCGAAAATGAAAAAATAAAATTTGGTACGGATCATTCATAACGCCCCCTCTAGACCTTCATTAATTGCTGTTTGCTAATTCATTCATTCAAGCATCCGGAAATTGAATAACACACCGGCCATAGCTCTGTGATTCCTGGACCCAACCCCATTTAAATGATGAAATTATGTTAAGTTGAAACAAGATTTGTTTGATAAGTTCTGTGGTTTTCGTTTGTCATAATTATTGCTATTGCCAATCAATTGCGGTAGTATTAGGTTCATTGTGAAATAAACCTTAAATATTCCATTTGAGTATTAACCTTGACCAGTTACCCCGAGTCAAGTCGACTGTACAAAGTAGGTAATCCTGTACTTTTCGAATCGAGTCAATCGGGGTCATTATGTGAACCTGATTTGGGGGATTGGTTTACTTTTCATTTGTCTTCTTTATAAAGCAGTTCGGTTGAACAAATATTCATAATTCTGACAAACTTTATCGCAAATATTGATTCTGAACACAGCTAAAATGTATAGACGTATGAAAATTGAAATTTTTCAGAATTTTTACGCATAGTTTTCCCGCATTCTTTTTACGGTAAAATCTTTTTCACCGCGAAAACCTTTTGTCACCAAATATTTTTCGCAAATTTCGTGTTTATCAGTTCTATTTAATTGCAAACATCAAATACATTTTTTATACCGGTATTTCTATACCTGTATGTAACATAGACCAGGGTTGTAAATATGCGTCGGACGTCATTACCACCCCAGCCTAATGTAAAGTTTGTCCAAATTTACAACCCTGATACAGAATATGTAAATTTGTGAACATTTTTTCCCAATAAAGATACTTTCTCAGAAAGTATTTCTGAGAGAAGGTACCTAAACACGACCTCGCATACGCTAATAAAACAGATAACTATGATTCACCTGGTAAATGTTACCAGTACCTTCTTTTTAATCCGTGGTAACCCTTCAAAAAACAACTGAAAAGTCATTTGAAAATAATGATATTTTCTAAATAATATTTTCTTACCGGTAAGTAACCAGCCAAAACAAATGATTATATTGTACACGTATGGCATCACTCTTGCTTCTATGGTTTTATGTCAGCAATGTTTTCAAATTGAAGAACTACCAGCGAAACTCGCAAGAGACGAAAATGCGAAAATAGAATTGCCATCGAGGGGAAGTTAGATTTTAAACTGACTGGCCTTCAAGAAAGTCTCACGGTTTTGAAGATCATGATATGAAGAAATTCAAGTCAGATTGAACTGGTTCTTAACCCGGCACCGTATCGCCCCCTCCCCGCCTTGAGACCTTCTAGTTTCCCGNGTATCTAAACAAGACCTCGAATACGCTAGTAAAACAGATAACTATGATTCACCTGGTAAATGTTACCAGTACCTTCTTTTCAATCCGTGGTAACCCTTCAAAAAACCACTGAAAAGTCATTTGAAAATAATGATATTTTCTAAATAAAATTTTCTTACCGGTAAGTAACCAGCCAAAACAAATGGTTATATTGTACACGTATGGCATCACTCTTGCTTCTATGGTTTTATGTCAGCAATGTTTTCAAATTGAAGAACTACCAGAGAAACTCGCAAGGGACGAAAATGCGAAAATAGAATTGCCATCGAGGGGAAGTTAGATTTTAAACTGACTTCATAATATGAAGAAATTCAAGTCAGATTGAACTGGTTCTTAACCCGGCACCGTATCGCACCCCTCCCCGCCTTGAGATCTTCTAGTGTCCCGCCTGAAGCCGTCTCAAGTGCTAGAGAGCTGAAATTTAGTGTGTAGGTTCCTCATATTATATGACTCAGAGTCATATACAAACAATAATTAAATGTATTTTTTTGTAACTCTTTAACATATGGGTTTTTTAGGGTTTTTTTAGCTTTCTTTTTAATTTGTGTCTTAAAATTGATCGGAGTCAGGGTAAATCTAATCCTCCCTTTGCCCGTCAAACATTAAGTCACATATTATTACTGTGGAAAAAGATGAGGAGCATCATGACCCATTAGAAGAGGAGCACTTTGCAGCACAACGTCAAGGACTACTTAAATTTTTTCACCAACTGACTGCAATAAGAGCGTCTCCCCACGGAGACAACTTTTTGAAGTATGAATAAAATATCAAATATGATTTACAAATGTATTTATTCGTGTGGGAAATGATGTAGATTTACCTTCAAAGGGGTTTGAGCCAGGGCTCGACAACAGCCTTTTTATGCTTGAGCTTGAGAGGACAGCCGAGCGCAGCTCGATTTTTTTTTCAATCCCGAGAACACAGCCCAGCACAACCGAGCTCAGTTCATTTTATGTTTGAACTTGAGAGCACAGCCCAGCCCACCTCGATTTTTTTTTTCGAGCTCTAGAGGACAGCCCAGCACAGCTCATGATTTTTTCTGACTTTTGCCGACCCCTGATTGGAGCTATAATAGCGTCACTCAATTTGAGTGAGGCCATTGAGTGAAGCTGACAGCTTGTTAAAACAGCGTCTTATGCTCACGCGCCCGAATGCGTGATATTGAAATATAATTCTGAAAGCTCATTAAATCTAACAACTTATGGACTATAATTACTTATGAAGTCGCTCATTGAAGCGTTAATAAAAACTCACCGACCGTTATACGCCTTTTATGTTTAAAATAACCATGTGAAGTTAAAGTTTTATATCAACATATCGTATAAAATATATCGATATGGTGTCGAATAGCTGTGCAGGGCGCATGCACATTGATGTTTTTAGGAAAAAAAAACTTACCGGATAACATCACGAGCGGCCTACCTACCGGTTAACTGGGAATATGCTGTTGATATGATATAAGCATTGGATTCTTCTGAACGGTACAGAGGGTGTATAAAAGCTCTACAAAAGTAAACGCCAATTATTTTAAACAACCTGTTCCCAGTTAACCGTTTTGGTCCTTAAATTATACCATATAATATGGTATAACAAATTTTATGGTCCATAAATTATACCATATAATTAATATGGTCCATATAATTTATGGACCATATAATTTTTTCAATTTGATTATTTTTTGAAAATTTATGTAAAATTTAAAAGTACTGAAATGATCATAAAAAGAAACTCCTTCAAACGAAATTAAATATATTAAAAAATAATTGACGGTTACATTTGTAGGTTTTTTATACGAAATTTCATGTGAAATTTTGTAATCTAAAAGATAAAACACGGAGTAAACATTAAATTTTTAGAGGATATTTCCGATCAAGCAATTAACGGCAAGATATACAAGGGTGCCCGTTTCATGTTTATAACATCACTTTTATAGGTGGACTTTTAAAAATTAACTGATAAACGTGTTTGATTACTAAACTTTATCAAAGTGTATTTCGACATATTTTTGATAGTCGTTTGGGTAATCAAACATATAATATAACGAAAAGTATACTTTGATATGTGTGACATGACACTCTATTCGTATTGGTGGTATGTCCAGTTCGGTTTTTATACTACCACGAAATTTCGTTATAACGTATATAGATAGCGAACGCTGGTACAAGCTTGTCGAAGGCACGGCAGAAACGTGTTTGGCAAAAAACGTGTTGCCTAACAAGAAAATTAACTTTTCAATATACTTAGTAGGTAAAGTATTTTTTGTCAATTAGACTGGCGGTATCCATGTATGTTTCGGCCCAAAAAGTCTTGACGTAACCCGATTTTTGTAAGATAATTGGTGTTACTATAATTGGGTAGGTAAGGGCTCGGCAACAGCAAGCAACCTTCTCAGCTGAACAGTCGGCTGGGCAGTTCGACAGGCCAGCTCATGCTTTGAAGACAGTTCAAGATAACTCATTTTACTTTTTGAGCTCGAGAGGACAGTTCAAGACAGCTCATTATTTTTTTTTGAATTATGCCGAGCCATTAGATAGGTACCAAGCCATGTGCCAAACTAAAATCGTGCCGAGCCCTGGTATACAATTTAAGAACTTATTCGAAACTTATCTCCTAAAACTTTTGACGTAGACATTCTGTATTTCGAAAATGTGTTTATCGCCAGTAATGAGGTATAATAATTTTGTATTTTGAGTTGGATCGTCCATCTTCACGGAATTTATAGTTACTTGTTTGATATTCGAATTATTTGAAGAAAACTGTCTCCACAAAATCTCTCAGGCCTAATTAAATAAAACGACTACCGTATGTTTGTAGTTAAATTCTAATTATTTTGAAAACCCAAATTTATCTGTCATTGACGTTTTTGTCGACATTAATGTAAAATAACTTTGTAATTATAGAGCATGCCGGTGCTACTTCATAACTGGCCAGCTTGTTTTTTCGTAACTGTGTTATGTCTACACTATTTTGTTTTTGAGATTTAAT
>SCLG01000098.1:148431-186307 GCA_004367875.1 Oikopleura albicans | reverse complement strand
GTTTTTTTTCACAGTTTACCACCTTTATCCCTTTTTGTCGATAAATTACCCTTTACACATTTTACCCTTTCGACATTTAAGAAATGATTTCGATTCAGTCGGGAGGATTGTGTTTTTGCCCGCCATGATATTTTTATCTTGAGATTTTTTAAAAGTTTTTTAGTGGGACCTAAAAAACACTTTTCATTTCGAAGCCTAGAAGTATTATAAGTTTTTTGTAATTCAGATAAGCCAAAAATGTTCAGACTCACCCGGGACTGCCAAAAACATAAAATTTTATTTTATTTTCAAGGCTAAATAACGACTGTTATGTAAAATTGGGTTGAACATTAAATAACGGGATTTAAGTGATGATGACTGAAACGATACTTAAATGCCGTTATTTGCAATTTATTATACTTTAAATAACACACGTTATGTTAAATGGTTTAACACAAAACATTCTGCGAATTATGTACATGTGTACATAATGGATTTTAATTGGCAGACTGAACATAATGACGCAAATGAAACGTTTTTTTTTGTATTTAGTTAGTTATTTGGGCTTAATGTTTGTCTTAGCGTTAACTTAACGCCGTTAAGTCATACCTAACTTACTATAAAAACCACTTGTAAAAAATCTTAGTTTACCTTCGGTTACCTGAGGCATGCCTAACCACGGTTAAGGCGAGGCATGCCTAAACCGCGGTTAACCGTGGTTTGTCAGTTTTCACAGCACCTTGTCGGCACCGCGCTGTTTAAGAAAAAATGGTTACATATGAAAAAAAAATAAAAGAAAGTTTTTTGGGAAATATCTTTTTTGTGATGGTTCCCCGACATTGTTACGGAAATTACAGGGAACATACCAAAAATTCATAAGAAAATAGGCAAAAACGAAAATTATTATCTTTTCAAATTCTTAATATTATAAAATTTTAGATATGTGAAACACAAAATCCAACTACGAAAACTCCAGCAAAAAATTGAAGACAGTTTAACTACAAAAGCGATTTTTTCACCTAGCGGTCATTCTCGTTATGATATGATCATTAATAACATTTAATTACTGTATTTTTATTTCATTTCTACGTTTCTCCATATGTATTTCTGTAAACAGTAAACATACCTTATATTTGTACTGTTCGAAAAGCCCAAGACATTATGCAATACACGCCACATTTAACACACTTGTGCACAAGCGTATATGGCCTACGTAACGGAGGCTACACTTACAAAGTTAAAATCAAAGTTTCCGGATAACGCAAAAATTTGTCGGGCATTTTCGATTAATTTATTTTGAAAAATATGCCCGATAACAGCATCTGGGGGTTTGTGGGGTTCAATTGTTAAAAACTTCTGACCTTGTCCGTCTACACACTGCGCAGTTATCCGATCCAATTATCCCGCAATTTTTTTATAACTGAAACGCGCCGGATAGGTGCTCAGTTTATAGTCACCACTGGGTGTACTCAAATAGAGTAAAGAGTAAACTTTAAATCAATTCAAGCGGAACCAAATCTTTGGAGGCGTACGGTATGGTACATGCCGAACATTTGGACGATTTTAAATACTCAAAAACGTACATCCAAGTTCATCCAAATCATGTCTTTTGCAAGAAATAAATAACAATTTTGTTGCGAAAAATGATTTTATTTTTTGCGTTTTCTTGGGAGCTTTCAGAGTTTAAAATATGTTAAGTCTTTTAAGCTCGTTAAGTTAGACTTTTAAAAATTGACAAATGAATGTACTAACGTGATGGGAAAATTTGTTTTGGCTATTTGACAGTTATTGACCGATTTGTATTGTCGGTTCAACTTTATGTCTAAAAATATGCCTTGGAACAAGGAACCTAAGACAAGAAGAGTGACACTCGAACACATTAACCCTCGAAGCTTCAGCAAAGGTCCACCCAGGATATGAATAATGGGAGTGCTACGTCTTCTATGTAAATTGTAATTCCTTCAACCGAAAATGCTACAAGACAGCCAAACATATCGTATGCCAAGAAAATTCAGAACGTTCGAGCTAAAAAACATTTTTTCTGTTTTTTAGGTCTTTAATAATGTGAATTTACTTTGTACGGTACAAATTGTACCTTTATATATTACACTGGGTGCATAGTCATCGGGCGGGTTTCGCGACAAACAAAAACCTTCATCGGGCGCCCGATAAATGCTCTGGGCTTAGGCGGAGTAGGGTAAAAAGATGCAAAAAAAGCCCGATAACAGCACGAGCGGGGAATTGCGCAATACCAAATAACCAGGAGTTTCTGTTGAATAATACGTTATTTTGTTAATTATTCTTTCTTTGATATTTTTTTTTACTTTATAATAAAGATACAAAAGTCTTTCTTGGAAGTAGAAAATATATGAGCACGTCTAGATTTTAAGTGTCATTAAATGGTTAAATTCAGAAAGTCTACCTTATGCAAAAAAAAAATCAAACGTTTGCGCAGCCACTGAAGTTTGGTTTGGCCAATGGAATATTGGTGTCACTCAGGGAACACTATATTCGAATTGTGCATTTCAAGTGAAAAAGTTGACATGGTGCATAAGAAAGTAACGGCAAAGCTGTGAAGTTCACAACTTCAAGTTCTATGAACGTCTCAGCATAAACATTCTATTCTTGAAGCTATTCATGCACTGGACACCACAATAAACGTTTGCCACATCTAAAGTAAAACAAATGCATTTCTTGATGTGAAGATTGACCTCGAATATTGACCTTGAATATTGACCTTGAATATTGACCTTGAATATTGACCTTGACTATTAACCTTGGATATTAATCTTGAATATTGACCTTAAGTAAACTTTGTTACCTAATTAAATTTGATTTTCACCTACCTATATATAATATAATATATTTATAATATATATAATATATTGTTTATGTAGTGATTTTGATTGATTTGTTTTCCGCGTATTGCGGCGCAACTTCTAACCGCTCATGCGTGTTACCGAAAGCAAAAAAATTAGTACCAACATTATTCTTCCGTGTGCATCCGTGAGGATGACTGCCGATATAACAAATAAAATATTGCTTTTATGAAGTTCTTATTCTATACATATTTGGTGACTGACAGCGATAAAGAAACCCGTCTCAAGAAAAGAGATTAAGGAGTTAAAAAAATCCCTCTAAAAAAGAGGTTAAATCGACTAAAATGTCGGCGAGAAGTACGATACAAAATCGTAATACAAAGAGACAAGAGGAATAGACTTTGGTGCAATTATCAACGGTTGGCGGAGGAATCCAAGAGAAAATCTCTTGTTAAAAACGAGAATCAAATTTTAAAGCCCTTATAATGTGAACTACATTAAAATTATTACAAGTTGAACTGGTCAATATCACAATTTGGTTTCTAAAATGTCAAGTTAAAAAGTTTAAATTTGATTTTTGGAAGATTTGTTCAATTTTTAATTATAGTGCGTGTTCAGTTTAGACCCATTACAAACTATGATTATACGTATAGTGGCCTGGCTTGTACACAAAAACAAGTTTCATCAAAAGAATGGACAAATATTAACGAGCAACAAAAGTCTCGTACCTTTAGTGTAAAAAAAGCCCCAAAAAAGGTCCAAAATTATATTTTAAAGAACATAGTTAAATAGTGTTAAAAAAGACTATTATTGTAACCCATCAAATTAAATTACCAAGACGACTTGGTCAAAGGGTTGGGTAGTCGAAGTTTTGTCTAGATGGAATAAAACATTATAATTTGGAAATTTTAAACACGTTTTTCTTGAATGATTTTTATTCTTCTTGTCGTGACAATATATTTACTGCAAAAAACAAAAACTTTATGGTACTTGCACACAATACCCGAAAAACAAATCCAAAAAGAAGGGGAATATTATGTAGTGATTTTGATTGATTTGTTTTCCGCGTATTGCGGCGCAACTTGTAACCGCTCATGCGTGTTACCGAAAGCAAAAAAATTAGTACCAACATTATTCTTCCGTGTGCATCCGCGAAGATGACTGCCGATTACAACAAATAAAACATGGCTTTTTTATGAAGTCTTATTCTATACATTTATAAAATCATTTTTGTTATTTATTGTTAAATAATACCTAAAAACACTGGTCGGTTTTTTTTTCTTTTTTCGGAGAATTTTTTTCGACAAAATACCCTTAAAACCTTTTCCGAAAAAACATGGTCCTTTGTTTGGTTGTAACTTGGGTAAATTTGGGCGAATATAACTTCTCTAATACTAACAATATTTCGATGAGTTCACAAAAGTTGAAATCTACTTATCCGATTGGTCAAAATCATAGCTAGCTTCTGTATGAACAATTGAGATATTGTGTATATAAAAGTGTCACAAAAGTTAAATAGTGTTTATTTCCGTTTGATCGAAATTTCTGGAGACACAAATTAAATTAGAGCTAGCCAAATGACATAAATTTGAATGTTTAAAATCAAATAATTGAATTTTATACAAAAATAATCATGTAAAATGGGCATTTTCGATTATTGTTGCCAAATTAACCTTCGGTCATTATATTATACTTACATGTACTTAAAGTAAAACTTGTACACTACCAGTACACTTTTACTAATAGTACAAAGTGTACATTTTGTCTTTTGCACTCCTGATTTTAACCTGAGCTTCATCGAAAATAGCGGAATCACATTTAAAATGAATAAAAAATTAATTTTTACCCTGAAAATTTTTCCTCCAAAATTTATTTTTTTTCCTCAAAAATTAAAACTTTTCCCCCAAAAATAACCCAATCAAATCCATAACGGGCCACTTTTGAGCCTTGTCATATAATAAATTGAAATTGGCATATTCAAATTATAGTAAACTTGTTTGGCCTACACAGGGTTAGGTCCGACTACCATCGCCCACTTTACACAAGTAATAATGGATTTTTTTATCAACAAGAAACGTGGTCGAAGTTAACTATTATCTTGCATATAAATTCGTAGACATTGTGTTGGATGAATTATTATACGACTTGTATTCGGTATTAATTAATCATGGTGAATTAGTATGAGTTAATAAAGTATACTGTATTATTTATACATATGACAGGTGCGCCCAGTTGGCCACACGTTGTGATCTCGTTCGACCCTTTTTCCCGTCCGAGATTATTTAGAAGGCGTGACTTCAAGGTCGAACAATGTCAGAAAATTTTTACCCCTGCTTTTAGCGACAACGTGAGCAGTTTGATCAGTGACTGCATACTTAGAAAAACATGTTTCTTTTTATTGTTATTTTAAAAACATTGAAGTCATGAATTTTAACTAACGTGACTATGTAATCTACGTAACAATGTTTTTTTAACTTTCCTGAATTTACTACAAAAAATGCCCTAGCCAGCGACAGCTTGTCGCCTCGGCGTTTTGCATGAATTTCCGCCGTATTATCTCCCGAAAAACTCGACTAAAAACTGGCTATCTAGAAAGTACGAAAAAAACGGCGGAAATTCATATGAAACGCTGAGTATTGTAGGAACAATTGGTCGAACCGAGCCACTTATTTTTCGACAGTCCGAGCCGTCAAGAGAACTTTTGACCTAATCATCTTATATTAAGCAAGTTGCACGTTCTATTTGATTCGATTACGGAAATGAATGGACCCATAGGCTGTACAATTTAGCATTAAAAATTAATATGTTTCGATTACAATAATACAGCGTCCAATGTTGATTACCTAGTTGCGTTGTTTTTCAGGCATTCCACGTATGTCAAATTTATAAAAAGCCCTAAAAGTCTTAAGCTTTAACCTCACAAGTAGTCCGAATCCAGTGTACAATTTGTATAATTGTGGTTACCCTTTTCTACAACAGTAATCTAAACAAAAATCTAAGTTAAAATCTTATAAACAATTTTGATAGGCTTTCGAATAAGATTTAGACATTAATATTTTATGGTTTAAAAAGTAGTTTTGGTACAAACAAGTAACATTCTCAGCACTCAAAATAGACCTTTCAAAAAATTGTTTAGACCACAAAATCTTTTGAACTAAGAAATAATTTGCAAATATTGTTTTTGACGTGAATAAAATATGAGCTAAAGAGTATTTCAAGGTTTTATAATTNGCTTTTTTGGCCAAAAATGGGGTCATTCTAATAAAAAATGACCTCTTTTGTGACGATGCTCATTTATCGGACGCTATTTTCGAGAACCGAAAACGTCCGATAAATGGTTAAGGAATGTACCTAGTTACGTTGTTTTTCAGGCATTCCATGTATGTCAAATTTATAACAAGCCATAAAAGTTTTAAGCTTTAACCTAACAAGTATTCAGAATTCAGCCTACAATTTGTATAATTGCGGTAACCCTTTTCGACAAAAGTAATCGTGAATAAAATCTAAGTTAAAATCTTATAAACAATTTTGATAGGCTTTCGAATAAGATTTAGACATTAATATTTTATGGTTTAAAAAGTAGTTTTGGTACAAACAAGTAACATTCTCAGCACTCAAAATAGACCTTTCAAAAAATTGTTTAGACCACAAAATCTTTTGAACTAAGAAATAATTTGCAAATATTGTTTTTGACGTGAATAAAAATATGAGCTAAAGAGTATTTCAAGGTTTTATAATTGCTTAAAACGACTGAATTTACTCGTGATGGTTTTGACACGATTTTCTCATTCGAACTGTACACGCTTAACCCCGTACCGTATTCCGTTTAAAACCAAGGAAGATATTTTGAATTTTCCCACATATCTTCCATTTTTCCAAAAACTTTATGTTGGCACCTTTTCAAACACTGTGCATCATTAAAATATCCCTTTTTGTGGTCTTATCTTAACTCCAGTGGACCATAGGTGTTCATATAGCCCGTGAGGGACACTGTGTGATGATCACCACACAAGGTTGTTATGGCTGTTTTTAAAGGATAAAATTCTTGGCAAAAATTTTTTATGGGGTACCCTAGCATGGCGAATCGTTCTAGACCAATAAAAAAAGTTGTCAGATATCTCCAAAGTCATCTCAGGAAGATTTTTGAAAAAAAATTACGAAAATTTGTTTTCCGACTTTTGTTCCGAAATTTTCTCCATGAAATTTGATTTGATCCGTCGATCAGCGATTTTTGATTGGAAGCCGTGTTGGTGAGGTATGAGGACAAATTGTGTGACGATTGTCACACAGTGATCCCCAAGAGTTATTAAATCTTAATAAGACGGTCTTATTAAGACCCCATATATTTTACATCGTTTGAGTATATTGTTACATGCGCCATTATTTTTTGAAAAACAAAAATAAATTAAGGGGGCGAAACGGAAACAGTTGCAAGATAATGGCGTGAATAAGAAGTTTGAGACTACCAATTGTTAGGTGTCACTTTCACAAAAAAAGAAACAATAAATGCGTGCCAAAAATATGGTTGGACTTTGACTCAATTTTACCTGAGAATAGAATTTTCGCAATAAAACGACTTATTACGACATCGACCCTGGCCTGACTCTAGCCAATTAGAATTTGAAGAGCCAAAAATTTACTTTGGATTCTAATTTGGGTAAGTGGCTATTTGCAAAGCGAAATCGAATACCACATTTTTGTCTCTCGTCATCCTCAAGATGTGCGCGTCACAAAGTTCCTCAAAAAATTTCCGGACACTTAACGGAGACCCTCTCTTGATGTTTCAGAAGTACATGTTGATTTGTAACCAAATCAGAGAATAGGTATTCAAAAAGCATCGTTGACATAGATCAATTTGTTCAATTCTCAAATCAATTATTTTGACTTGAGGACATTGTGGGCAACAATCGTTATTTACAGTACAATTACCATGAAAATTTTAAATAAAATTTACATTGAAACTAAATTACCATTAACACTACCATTTACATTACCATTTACATTACCATTTACATTACCATTTACATTACCATTTACATTACCATTTACATTACCATTTACATTACCATTTACATTACCATTTACATTACCATTTACATTACCATTTACATTACCATTTACATTACCATTTACATTACCATTTACATTACCATTTACATTACCATTTACATTACCATTTACATTACCATTTATATTACCATTTACATTACCATTTACATTACAATTTACATTACCATTTACATTACCATTTACATTACCATTTATATTACCATTTACATTACCATTTACATTACAATTTACATTACCATTTACATTACCATTTACATTACCATTTATATTACCATTTACATTACCATTTACATTACAATTTACATTACCATTTACATTACCATTTACATTACCATTTATATTACCATTTACATTACCATTTACATTACAATTTACATTACCATTTACATTACCATTTACATTACCATTTATATTACCATTTACATTACCATTTACATTACAATTTACATTACCATTTACATTACCATTTACATTACCATTTATATTACCATTTACATTACCATTTACATTACAATTTACATTACCATTTACATTACCATTTACATTACCATTTATATTACCATTTACATTACCATTTACATTACAATTTACATTACCATTTACATTACCATTTACATTACCATTTATATTACCATTTACATTACCATTTACATTACAATTTACATTACCATTTACATTACCATTTACATTACCATTTATATTACCATTTACATTACCATTTACATTACAATTTACATTACCATTTACATTACCATTTACATTACCATTTATATTACCATTTACATTACCATTTACATTACAATTTACATTACCATTTACATTACCATTTACATTACCATTTATATTACCATTTACATTACCATTTACATTACCATTTACATTACAATTTACATTACCATTTACATTACCATTTACATTACCATTTACATTACCATNTACTTTTACTTCCTTTTTGTTGGATTTTAAGTGATATTTGTGTAACTGTAATCTGAAATCTAAACCGGAAAGTTACAAGGTCTAATTTTCACGTTCGATAAGACTAAAAAAACAAATAACTGGTTGTAAAATGGGAATAAAAACTTAAAAAAAGCAACATTTTCACAAGTAAAATAAATAATAGTTTCATAAAAACGGATAACAAAATGTTGTGATTATCATCTAAAGACTGGGCCAGCGAAATAAATACAAACATTGGTTAGCTTTCAAATTTTTAGCTTGGTCTGCTTATGTTGATATAACCCGCATGGATGTAAGTTTTTTCAGTTTCTCGGAGGGCTACAAATTGGCGGTCAAAATTTTGCCAAAAAAACTAAAAAGCTTGAAGTGAGAGAGCTGCATTCGGGGATTCTCGTTAAATAATAAAAATATACTACAAAGTTGTAAAAATGACCTAGGAAGTCGTAAAATTCATAAATAGTTTACTAAATTTAATGAGTAAGTTTAATAAGTAAGTGATTTCGCCTAGTGAGCAAATGAGTCATTACGTACGATTACAAACGTAAGGGTTGTTTGTAAGCAATATTCCACGAAGATTACAATTATGAGAAATGCACCATTGATTGCCATAAATCTCATTTTAAAGTATTTTCGTTATGATCGGTAAAGGTGTGATTTGATGCTATAATTTCCACGCGGTGCGGTTGCCAAAGCTGCATCGCCATCCCAATTACAGGCTCCACATTTGGAATATAATATGTTGATTTTATTGTCGTTTCACATTTTCCTGGGTTTTGATGTTTCGGTATGGAACACCTAAGCAACATGGAACAAGGTGAGAATTGCGATTGTACATATATGTATTGGATAAAAAAATGCTTTTAGGTATAGCAAATTATGTACCTAACAGCTACAGCTTTGTACCTAACAGCAATGCCTTATACCTTCTCCAGACCGTGACAATAGTGGTACTTTCTTAATAGTCACCTTGAGCAAATCAAACTTTTATTGTGAACAGTACACCCCTAACCAGTTATCTTAACTAAGTTGGGCGATCTTAACCGTTTTTGAACCAAAACGTACCGCAATATCCAATTATCTTACAAAAACCCTACACAATATTCCAAACAAAATTGAATTATCTTGAAATTTTTTTAGCAAACGATTTGTTGACTTAATTGGTTAGGTGGTGTAATTAAAGTTAAAGATTGCCAAATTCACAGTATAAATTCAAATCACGAGCAAAAACAAAGTGAATAAAGTTATTATTCTGAACAAATCCCCGTTTTGAAAGAAAGCTGATTTTAGAAGTCATAAAAAATGGTAGCATTGTGTGGCTGTCAAGCAACTGCGGATCATCATTTGTACAAATTGAATTTAAACATATCCCGGAAATACATTTAAAAAGCCCGATCCGATTTTGTCGAAATGCTAGCTTTGGTCTTTCTAAATAATATTAGGTAGATTTGTGTAATTTCTAAATTTTACATCCAATTACTTAACGGAGTTTTTTAGAAACATAAATAAATATTAGTTCTTCAAAATGATGGCCTGCGTAGATTAAGGAAGGCCCGCGGTCCAAAACGAGGTCCAAAAGTCGTCGCCAGGACCCTAAAATTTCACAGATGAATTTTTGGCCAAGTTTCGTGATTAGAGGATGCTGCGATAATGCGTCTAGATCTTGGACCGTGGACAGCCTAAGGACGGGGTATACTTATGTTCCTCCAAGTTGGCGTCTGAACAGTGTGATTTGTCCGAAAATTTATGCAAAATTTAATTTTCCATAAAAAAAATACTTTTTAATTTTATTTCGGTAACAGATGTATGTTGACGTATTACGTCTTAAAGAGAAAAAAAAATAAGTCATGACCACCAAATTTTTCCAAAAAAAAACTGTTTTGGCCAAAATGTTCGTCTTGAAAAGTTAGCTTTTAATATTTTTGGAAAATCAAGGTCAAGTTCAACGAGTCACGTGATAAATTTGATTAAAGGCCTCCAAATGGGCCATTTAACCAAGATCATTGAAAACATCATTAGTAATGATTCATTACGTTTCAATACTTTTTTAGAAATAATAGCAATATATTTCCTACCGCTTCGGAATGAAAGATTCTTTTATTGATGAATAAATGGGGATATCTTATTTTATCCGTATTTGCGATGAATCGGCACATATAATACACTACACATAAAAATAAGTTACTGCTCATTTCATAACTCCAGCTTTAAAAATGTCAAACGTTGCGGGCAGAACGTTGTACGATGTTACTTCGTAACGTGTTATGGTGCACGAAGAAAAATATTGTTTCTCAAAGCGTTGCAACGTAACCAAAGTGAATAGTCGTTTAGAGCAGTAGATGAGCCAGATTTTTCGATGAATACCGCAACCTGTATCCCGAGCCTAGTGTAATCCAAATACGAGGGAGAATATAGAAACCATTGAAATAACACAATTCATTTAAAACAATTTTATTTTGGTAAAAAATCCCGTCTAGTTGGCACCATGAATCATGGTCCATGATATTTGAAGTTTATGGCGAGATACAAAGCATTTTCTTGACAGAATAAAAAAAAATCTAATAGCCAATCTATAGGCGGATTGTTAATAAAGTGGTTGGCCATGAATTTGAAAAACTTTTGAAGAGTCTATTGCCACAATTTATGTTATAAACTTTTTGGAATTATTGGACACGGCCTCCCCGATTCGTATGAGCTACAGATTTAGCCTCATGAAAATCGGCTGAGCGTTTCTAGAATAGAGCAATTTTCTTATTTTTTTTTTTTGCAATGGGGTGCTCCTATTGGCGAATATCATTTCAAAATATGCAGACACGGTATACTAGAAACGCGGAGCCAATTTTCATGAGACTAAACCAGTAGATTTGACGTAATCGGCCTTGATTCAGAACTCTTGAACCGGTCCATACGCAAACGAACTGGAAGACGCCTTCTTAAAATATTGAAAAAAAACAAATTGACTGTGTGACCCAATTAAACATTTATGTTAAAAATGGACTTCGGGACTTTATCAGAATTTAGAATTACATAAAGTACGACCACAAAGGCCCGTTTTATTTATGCCATGAATCTTTAACCATGACGCATGTTTTGTTTCACGGTTATAAAGCGAAATCCACCATTATCGCCTTTTCTGAAATTTTAGAAAGCTAATTTCGTCCATTGTTCGAGTTTTCTAACAAATTGTTTTGTTCAAAGCCTTTGATGGGCAGCCAACAAAACGGATTTACCGTTTCGAGAGGTTTTTTGGGAAAATAAACTACAGTCCTTTTCGGTATAATTGTGAGGCGAGAAAAATAAAATAGGGGGAAATGTAGGCAGAGTTTGTGGTTGAGTCATGATTTTGACTAACTGCAAAAATAAACGGGAAACAAATTGCTGTAGTTTCATAATACAAAGCTTTAAGTATACGAGGGTTGACGGAAGTTTCATGAAACTTTTTACGCAATTTAGAATACCTTAACTTGCACGGGTAAACGTGTATTAAATACCTAAATTGGGCGATCACCGTATACAATAACGAAAGTATATGTATCAGAATTTTCGATAAGCACTGTAATATTATCGATTCATAATATTGTATAATACATGCTGCATATACCATGCATATATATTTGATAACATTACAGCACTTTGCTCTCCTTTTTCACAGTGAAAATATTCTAAATTGTTAAGTTAATATTTTTGTGACGAAATCCACGCGGTGTCCCACTCCACTAATAGAAAGAGACGGCTGTAAATAAAATATTATATCTTGCTAATGGATTGGGACACCGCGTGGATTTTGCAACAAGAAGACCAAAGTCACAATGTTTAGTCTATATAGGAATAACAGATGAATATACACAGAGTGCGCCGTTAACGGGCAACAACAGAATTTTTGAAAACATGTGCGCCAACGGATACATGCGTAGCGAGATCGAGGTAATTTTTATAAACTGCCCGCTAACGGACATAAATTTAAATGCAATATGAAAAATAAAAGAAAAATCTCGCATAGCAAAGATAGAGCGTGATATAAATTCTCAAGTAGCACCACAAACAATTTTTTTGTGATTTTTAAAGAATTTTTAGAAATTGATTTAAAATATGTCTTAGACCTGCAACGTACAACTACCTGATTTCGAGATAATCCAAATCGCAAATAAATTCTGTGTTTTAGGTAAGGTAAGACGATTTTTGGTTTTCACAACCTGGCTATTTCTACACTAGCAAAATGTCTCACGCGTCAAATTCTTAAGATTGACTTTAATTCGTAATACGAATCAGGAAAAAGTAGATGACATAACAAGGTGAAAAAAAAATTTTTTTTTTCAACAAATATTACTACACCCCTGCACCATCATCTTGCCGACATTTTCGCCGAAAAAATTGTTTTTGCAGTATAATGGCCAGATAACAACGCAGTGCTCAACATTTAAAGATAGGAGTTCGTGGAAAATCATAATGATTTTCCTCAAAACTGTGACCAGATAAAGAAACGAGCAAGAAATGAATTTAGATAACGGGGCAGTAGTGTACTGAACAAAACTGACTTGTTATTTACAGAATTTTTATTTATTTACAGTGTATGATATCAAATAAAAAAAAATATATGCACACTTATTAGATTGATTACACATGGTGCGCAGTTATCTTGCGAACTTGGTCCTCTAAAAGTTGCACTATAAGTTTTTTTCGCAAGATAACTACTCAATGCGCAGGCGAAAACGGTGAAACACCCCTAAAATGAAGTGTGATATTTATCATTCTTTATTTTGGTTTATTATTATTTTTTAAAGATTTATAAAAATTAGTGAGTCGAATTTCGGACAGTTAACCGCCTGGTCGAGACCACGTGTTCGAATAAATGCAAGTATATTTCACAAAAAAATGAGTTCAAGATTTATTCAGAGAAAAATAGTAACTTAATTTTAATCAGAAAAATATTATGAAAAGTCGCAAGATAAGCGTACGAGAAGCAATTTTTGCAAGATAACTGCGCACCCTGTATAAAAATGGCAAATCAAAAATCTATAATAATACGAATTATATTATGAAAGCTATTACGGGAGAATTTCCTAACATGTTTTAATAATGCGTCGCTATCACACCGCACAATTTATGTTTCTATCATATGGTACATGTGAAAATCAACGTGCACGTCAAGCTAGTTGGCCAAAATATTACTGTAAATTCACATTATCCGAAACTGTCCTATATTAACCATGAATACGCAGTAGAAATCCCTAAACATTATTTTACGTGCGGTAAGGTTGTAAATATAAAAAAATAAACATGTTTCATGACAAAAAAATAAACGGCTATAATAAAAATGAATGATTATTAGACGTTAACGATTGTCAGTTTTAATCATGACTTCGCATTTAACAACAGATTGATTTTCGGACCTTAGGATACTTGTAAAAAAAATTGGCTTGGCTCACAATAGCCAAGCTAAACCAAGCCAAGCCGTGTGCCAAAAACCATTCTTGCCTAGCCTTGCTTAGGATTATCGCAATGAAAAATATATACACAGGTTAAGTACTTAACCGTCCGGAACCGGCTTAAACGTCCACTTTTGAGCTATTTTTTTTTTCAGAGCCAACGCCTACATCCTATGCCCTTAACCGTCCAGTTTCTACTAACCGTCCTTCTTTAGTCAATTATTTTGAAAATTTTCTCTTTGTTTCTCAAAAATTAATGTCATATAGCAATATAAAAACTTTTTTAATGGTCAATTGAGTGAAAAAGTATAAGATAGTAAGAAGTAAAAGTCATAGAAAAGAGTCACGTGTTATAGGAGATCAAGGTCTTATAAAAAGGTCTTATAAAAATGGCTATTTTTGCTTAACCGTCCACCCTATTTTTGCTTAACCGTCCAGTTCGTTTTATTTAATTTCCCAAAAAAAAACTGTCCGGAACCGGCTTAACCGTTCAGTTTTGAAAAAAGTTTAGTGGACGCTTAAATACTTAACCTGTGTATTCAAAAAGTGATACTTTTTTAACGTGTTAANTCATTTGTCGCTTTTAACTTAGCCCGGTGTTTCCCCATGGTTTTAAAAATATTTTTTCAGAAATCAATGTTTTTTGCCGTACTTATGGAAAAACCGAGATCATAAAGTGTGCCGATTGGCACAAAAACGTGTTCTAGTACATGTTTGTAATTTGGATATGATGGAAAATGGATAAAGTTCGGAAAAGACAGATGTTTATGCATTTTTGGTTTAAAGTAGAAAAATTGGTATAAGGTTGAAAAATAAGAACGTTGAAAAGGGCGCAAAATTCAAAGGGCGATCGTAGGAAATAATGTTAGTCATTCAATTTTTATGATATATTTTCGTCGACATGTTTTTTTTCCAAAAATTTTAGCAACATTCACCCTCCTGAACGTTCGTTAAGGGTCTTAAAAACCGTTCACGAAGTTACATGCCCATTATACATCCCATGTCTAAACGCGCCGTTAAAATACAAAGAATCNNNGCGAAAGGCGACGTTACGGCAAAGCGGCTTGTCGAACCCCATCCTGAAACGCTTTCGTTGCACAATTTTTTCGGCTACCGTTCCCCTTTTTTGGTACGGGTGTCATTAACTGAAACACCACGGATGACATCCCCAAGCTGGATAACATTTTCAACGTCCTTATGAAATCGAAGTCGACTGATAATACTCATTGCGACTGGATGCGACTCGGTATGCCCCACTTCATCAATATAGTGTTTGGTTCTTCAGAAATGATTATTTTCAATATACCCCAACCCTACGTAAAATGGCGTTATAGGAGATTATGAAAGATTGTTCTGACAGAACTACTCGGGCAAAAAACGGCATGAAAATATATGTTCTAATTTATAAAGTTTATTGAGACCACCGAAAAAGGCAGTTTTGATTTTTGCGTCAATTTCCAGCTAAAACAAATACCGTTATTAATAATTGCAACATTTTCATAGAAGTGAGACACAACAACATACTGCGAAATGGAGCTTATCGTTATCAGTTCGAATCATGGGGATACGGTCGGACTCCAATTTGGACACGGCGCATTAGAAAATTGCGAACCTTTTTGAACATTTTAACGTTGAACTAAAGCGAAAGACACTGTAACGTACATCCGTAGTTAAATCCGCATCTATTGTTGACAGCTGCCAGGATTTATTTTCATTTTTGAAAAAAAAAAATGAAATTCATGAAGAAAATATGTTCTGCAGAACTGTAAGCTGAAAATTGTAGATGACTATTTGGTACAACATTTTATATATGGAACACTTATTTTCAAAATCACACGTCGTACGAACTTGATAATATAGGTATACCGTATACCGTATACCGGTAAGTTATACTGTAGACCAATAGATACTCATAACTTATGAGTCATAAGAGAGCAAAAACGAAAAAAAGTCTCTAAGAAATATAGTACCCTATCTACAGCCTTTTTCAATAATGTTTAAAACGTTGGTGTTCATAATGAATCCAAGGTAAGCCATTCTGAACTGTTCATTTTTCAAATTATTATTTATTTTCCACCTCCAACACTGCTCGGTACCCGGACCGGTAACCCGGTTCACATAAGCCATGGCTCACCTTGGATTAGCTTAGTTTATGTTAGCTAAGCCAACAAAAAAAATTATGGCTTAAGTAAGCTAAGCTAAGGCAAAACTTTTATTTGGCTTACATAAACTAAACTATTAGTTTTGAGGTGTTCACAGAACGTTTAAAATATGTCTTCAAATATTAAAACTTTTGACTAAATTTTAGTAATAAAGAGTGAAAGTTGCAGGTGGCTTCAGAATACAACATAAAAATTGATAAAATCATACGTGGAACCAGCATCAATGTTGGGTTGTAATAACATCTTTTAACCTGGATCCGTGGCAGATTT
Organism: Oikopleura albicans; assembly: GCA_004367875.1. Lineage (NCBI taxonomy): Eukaryota > Metazoa > Chordata > Appendicularia > Copelata > Oikopleuridae > Oikopleura > Oikopleura albicans. Next base: position 169,627 of record SCLG01000098.1, on the reverse strand, counting down.
AGAAGATTTAGAATAAAATTAGTTGCGGTGGTACGGCAGCCTCAGTAAAAAAACGGAAACGCTTTAACTTGGCCAAGTTGGACTTGAAAAATTTTCATAGGAGCTTTTGAAGATTAGGCTCAGATTAATATAATAGACATTTTCCACGAGAATTAGAAATAATTTATGTGGAACATTGCTCGCCCTGTGTTTATCAAGACAATTAACAGATTTAATGCGCTGTGAATCAGTTTTCGTTACTTTTATAAAGACCTCTTAGAGCCCGTATTAGACTACTTATAAATATCTTAACAGTCATGCGCATCTGGGGTAGCTAGCTTTTATTTTGAAGCCCTGTTCTTCGTCTCTTCCTGGGGTGATTTTCAACCTTAACCTCGTCCTCCACGGACCCAAACGTAAAAACAATTTTCTTAAAAAAGATATTTTTCTCCCATAAAAAAAACGTAAAAAATGTTTTTGATTTCATATCCGTTATCCGGTTTTTATTATGACAAGCCGTTCTCTTTTTATTTAGAATAAAAGTGAAATTGGGTAGCTAGCTACCCAACATGCGCATGACTGTTAATTATAAATTCGAATATAAATTTCTACATGCGGTTTATGATTTTTTGGCAAATTGTCATCCTATATACTTGTCAGTATACAACGTGACCTGTCGTCTGCCACCTTATTAATTAAAAAGCAACAATATCGAAGCTATTATAATTCAGAATTTGCTATTGAAACATTTTTGAAAATATGAAAAATCTAAATACTCGTCCAAAATAAGTGTACACGATCGCTTCATGTTTATAAAAGCGATAAACTTAAAGTGCTCACTGACACTTTTAAAGCAATTTTGTCATCGAAAACTTTTAGAACTTTTATGAGCAAATGTTTGTGAATTTGTTCGTTTTGTTTAATCGTTCCATTTTCTAGACCTTACATGAAGATCATTGAACTTGTCAAGATTATGATCAAGCGTTTTTAGGCCCCTTTTATTATTTTTTTGAGAGAAACTCTTGATAGTTCTATTCGTTTACCGTTTTCATCCATGTTACAACTTTCCAAAAATTCTTATTCAGTATTTACGAACTTTATAATGAAAAATATTCTGGAAACGAATATTTATTTATATTTACGAAACAGTTATGATATCGTTACGACTCTTATTTTAGGTTTAACAGTACTGCGTGTCGGTTTCCAGACCAAATTGTAAAAAAAAACAAATTGTGGGAAAGATAACGGAAAATTTACAAATAACGGCGCAGTGCTTTACATATAAATATTTATGTTTCGGATTAATAAAATCTTAAAAAATGAAAAACAGGACGAACAAGAAAATTGATATATAATGAGACATAACGGCGCACCTGGTGTATATTTTACAGGCACAAAAGTAAAACCTTCATACCAAATTTCCGTCAAAAATTATTCATTTTAACCTTGCTGACTCTAGCAAGTTCGGGTCGATTCTCCATAATTATTACAATAAGTGGACATTATTTTCGGAATATATAATAGAAAAACAAATACACAATGTAATAATACTAAGGCCTTGTGTTACAACTAAGAACTTGTAACTAGGTATGAAAAATATTCTTACTGGAAACTTAACACGATCGTGGGAAACAGACTTGATTTTGAAACAAATAGCGATATCGTCGATCATTTGTGAGAAAATATTGCTTCACATATATACAGGTAATATATGTCCCTAGTGTGTACTTTTACATATAGCTATTTCAGCTATCGGAAATTTGAAGAGCTCTGCAATTTTCTGTTAAATATTCTCGATTTATTATAAAATTGTTAAGAACTAATTTATTCAGCTTGAATGTATCCAGCCGACAAACGTATACCACAATCCTACGCTCTAATCTTTATCTTACGTAATTTTTCAATTTTGGTTTTGTAAGATAAGAGCGCAGAACTGTACATACCGGTATATACCGGAGAAAGAGGAGACGTCAGAATAAATGGATACATACTGGCCGCTTGACTAACTGCTCTTACTGTCGATCTTCCGTCCAAATTTATAAAAAAAATCAATCATGTAAGGTCGTAAAAATCATAAAACTGTATTTTCGTATGAGAAGTAATTAAAAATGAACACTTCATTTTGGAGAATTTAGAATTTTAGAATTTCTAAAATTATGTTTACAGGTCATCATTGACACCGTTTTCAGTCTTGTGATGTGAATTTACTGAAAAAACGAAGCAGCAATTAAATTACACATGGCACCAAAACTCCAAATGTCATGAATACGAAATGATTACGTCGTAATCGCACTTTAAAACCTTAAATTTCAATAAAAAAAGTAATTATCCACGAAGAACTATACTCTTACCTCGTGGTGTAATGTCACTGTAGAATTGAACCTTTGATGACCGTTTTAAACACCCGTTTATGTGACTAATTATATTTTTAGGTTAGTGTAAGATGACATCACAATTTTTTCCCAAAAAATTTTTTCAATCGCCGACTTTCTACGATCTCTTTTTTATTCAAATGAATTTTCTAGTCAAAACCTTAATCTCGGAAAACAGTTTTGTTCAAAACGTGTTTTTCAGTAAACATAAAATAACTAACATCAGCACGGTGCTGCTACCGGTTGAGTTTCATGAAAATTAGCCGAGCGTTTCTAGATGGTTTGTAAATTTCTTCGATTGATTTGTCAGGCTTACTTATGCCGCTTAAATCAATCGAAAAAAATTACAACCAATCTAGAAAAGTTCGGCCGATTTTCATGAAACTCAACCAATAGCACCTCAATCAATAATATGCTCTAAAATGTTTCGTCAACAAATATTAGTGAATGACGTTAAAAATATAAACCAAATTTGTAATACAGTAACGTATGGTAACATGAGAGACGGTATGAAAGTAAAATGTATACCTAGGTTTACCTAGGTAAATTCAAGAAAGATAAATTCGGAAAGCGACCCGGAAATGTACAAAAAATAAATGAACTTCGTCGTACATCAAAAACAACTTCCGACGCAATAGCGAGCTCTCCACGATGAAATTATATAGGGAATTCCATGCAAGAGTTTTTTTGTTAAAAACCGCGGTGCCCTTTTCGACAAATGTGTTCAGAGGTTAATCGCATGACGTAAAAGAAGTGAAATAATTTCCAGCACATCCGAGGAAGACGAAAAAAATATTAGAATGGCGATTTGGCACACGTGCACCCTTTAAGATAACTAATTTGGATAAACGATGTCCGATTAATGTCTCCCTATCGACCGTCTACCTACTACGAAATAATTACCTCACTAGTTTGTTGAGATTTGGACAATTGATAACGCTGAAATCTTAGACTAATTGTCAATCGTTCCCATTTGATCAAAAGTGCGTTTTAACGGTAATCATCACGGCCCACTAATGCTACAATGTATTTAAGGACGCGTCGCCATAGTCACTCGCTCTATAAAGTTGGAGATTTTGTTTTTGGGAAGGGGCGACAATTTTTGTTTTATTTCTAAAAACAACAGTTTTTCACAGTCCAGTCTCCCCGTTATGTTGAAATCGGCGTTTACATTAAAAATGCGATTTAATCTAATAGTCTTTTCCTTGTGTATGTACTATATAGGGTGGTTATAAGGTGAAGGGTAGTTTCGCGACCATTTATGGTCGCCAAAAACCCCATGTATGAGTACTTTCGCGAGCACACGATTTGGTCGCGAAACCATCTTTTGAACAACGATTCGCGACCAAATGGTGTGGTCGCGGAAGTACTCATAAACAGGTGTGGTCGCGAAAGTACCCCACTCCGGTTATAAGCTCTTGCAAAAATAGCATATAAGACGCGAATAGTGGCGTTAATTTGATCGGCTGCGTAACCTAACAACCCGAAACAACAAGTAGTAATTTCTTTTTTTGTTGCACGGACACCGAAGGCGCTCCCAGGCTAATATTTTGAACCACAACATCGACCCTTATTTTAGTGATCCTTATTGACAGCCACTATAGTGCACCATGTTCTCTTAACGGAGAAATGTTCAAAAACTATACATGCTATGCTAGTTGTAACTTTCCTATGGCTAGTCATCTGTATTGACGTACAATATATCTACGAAAACAGACTTGTATTTTCATCTTGTTTAAATACATTCTCCGGCTTGTTAACCCAACATATGGTATACAGCCATACAGCAGTGATTATATTTATGTAATATTGGGGGTATGTATGTGTGAATTTATGAAAGCTTTTTACATAAAATTATTTAAACAGAAACTATTCGTACTTTCCGATCACAATTTGATTATCCCCATACAAGGAACTCACACGAAAAATATGAAAGAAATGTTTCTACTAGTGGGTTTGACAGTTTGTATCCATGAAATGGAAGAACTATGGATTTTGCAGGAGATTCAGAAGATCAAGGATTGTAATTTTAATTCAGGAGAGGTCGAAAGTTTACATGTCTTTAAATTCGATTTTTCCGTTTATAAGCCAGTTGCCCGATACTCAGTGCTGCTCCTGTAATATGTTTTTTGCTTTCCACCGACGCTCTACCCAATTATTTCAACAGTTTCTTTCGAGCAGTTGTGTGAATGGTTAGCTGGTATCTAATGCACAAGACAATTTTGACCTTGAACAGCAGAGTCGTGTGTTAATGGGTTCACCGAAATGCATCGTTCAAAACGCTTTCTACCAGCGTCAAGTTATCAGAGGTCACGATCGTCAAAGGAGGTGCCCATGTGCACCGGTCAGCCATGCCAGCGGACCAGTTTAATCATCCGACTTCACGTAGGAAACAACAGATTATCCGTGTTTATTTTTAGCCTCATGTTTTTTTCAACTACTAGGTCGTTAAAAGGAAGCTGAACGGTTGGATTCCTTATCGCATTGACAATCAGCCAATCACAGGCAAAACGATAGATCTCGGAGATTGTGTTGGCAGATGCTCTGGAATGTAAGTCGTGTTCGTAGTCCTATAAGCTATGTGACCTAGCAACAACAAAAAATAAAAAAAACACAAACGAGCCTACCTACTTCAATAAAAAACAAATATCTTAAGTAAATTTTTATTTATAATAAAGTTTTTCAAAAAAAAAACAACATGGTCCCGGAACATGTGGGATGTTGTGTTTCTTTGTTCCTAAGAATGACCTGGCCAACCTGAAGCAACCAAATAAATGTTAGTTTTAAGGAAACATGATTGGGCGGAACAAGTTCATTTTAACTCTCGAAGATCCTGCGCCCTACACAAAACACTTCCGGTGGAATTTATAAAGCGCAACGAGACGTTAGTTATTCAAGATGTGTTCGTCAAGTCTTGCAAGTGTGTATTCGTGCGATGTCATAATTAGTTATAGTGGTATACTCGAGTTTTACTGTTAAGTTAACAGACTGAACACTGTGTTAACTCCCAGGGGGAAGTGCGTATAAATAGACACGCAACTTGTTATTTTCGTCGGTTTAAGGCATATGATATGGAGGCCCCGTAGGGCAAAACGGGTATTAGTGACCCCCTCAACTTTTCGAGAAAATTCGATTGACGGTGTTATTTTTTGCGTAGGTTGGAGATGTCAAACAGCTCTCTAGGGGGCCCTGGTGGCCCAAATCAATTTCTGAATAGTCCGATCGACGTAGTTTGACGAGCTCTACAACTTCGCTTCACCAGTTTTTTTGCATTATTGGGAATTAATATGATTTTTTTAAGTGCGTGTTTATTTACACGCATTTTCCCCCTACGGGTTCTTAAAAACTCCTTCCCCCTAAGAGTTAACCATTAAACTGCCCTTCACTTTTAGACTGTCATTTTTAGTTCCCAGTTTTAATAAAATAATTTTTTTATATTCCAGAAATAAGCCATGGCAATAAATTCTAAAAATTCCCGGGTTCCTTTTATCTATGTTCAGGAAAAATACAGTTCGGGTTGTTTGTCCGTCAGAGTTACGTCATAAAAAATATATAAAATTACGAAATTCCTCCAGCGTGGCGGTTTACGTTTAATGATCAAATAAATTTATAATAGCAAAAATGCTAATAGCGTTTGAATGTGCACTTTAATCAAAAACAAAATAGTGGCTTTTCAAGTTAGTTGCGCGTATTTCGAATTACTTTGTTCGCCGCAGAAGACGTCACCAAACATATACCTCTAAATATATAGGTATGGGTAGAAAATGCGGTATGTCGCCAAAATGTGTAAATTATATGCTATCCTTATATAAAATTGGCTCTTTAAATACGGACAAACATTTATTATATCAGCTTAACTCCCAAGAGTCGTAACGTGTGAAACGTTATTGACAAAATTTTTGCTACTGGCATTAAAGAGATCGAATAAAGTTTCATAAAAATGAAATTGTGATCGCCACCAACATTTGTCAATTTTGTACATTCAGTGCTGGAAAATTGTGGTTCTTTCTGATTATTTATTATCGTAATGAAAGAAGTACTCACTTAAATTCAATTTCAACACACCACTTCGTGGCATCTTTTAATTGTTTTCGGTCAATAAACTCCAGATCGTGAAGGACTTTTGGAAGGCTACAATTGATCACGGTTTGTAATAAGTTGACGAATCTTAGTACATCTGATTCCAATGGACAATTACTGGGGTGATTTTTGATATTGTTGCGAGCAAGAAATAATCCCATACAAAATGACCGCATATACCGATAAATCGCTCGTTCATAACAAAACTCAAAATCAGTACGGTACATGTACAAGCATGTTTGCTGAAAATTCTTTTACAGTTGTACGGTACTTTCTTTAACAGTCATGCGCATATTGGGTAGCTAGCTACCCATTTTCACTTTAAATCAAAATAAAAAAAGAACGGATTACGATAATAAGAAACGGACAACGGTTTTGAAATTAAAAAAATTATTCACGTTTTTATCTGGGAGAAAAACAATATGTTCTTGCAGTCCATCTGGGAGAAAAACGATTTTGGACAAACCTAATAATCTCTTTATCTTTTAATCTTAATTAAAGGAGAACCGCATATGATAATTTAAAACGAACAACGAATTAACAATTTATAATTAAATCCACGATTTAAAATCTACTGTATGTTTACCCCCTGCGCCGTTATGTTTCACCATTTTAGATTTTAATTTTTTTTTGAATTCAAATAACACAAGAACCGTTCACGATAATTAAAAACGGACAACGGATTAACAATCTGTAATAAAAATGCGCGTAATATAAAACTAAATGTGAGTGTTCACGCCCCTGCGCCGTTATGATTCACGATATTTTATTTGAGCTTTGTTTCAAAGTTCGGTAAAAGGAGAACTGTTCATGATAATTGAAAACGGAAAACGGATTAATAATTGAATTAGCATATTTAAACTTGAGTGTTCCCCCCTGCGTTGTTATCTTTCAGCACCTTTTCCATTCCCTCAATTTGAACTGCGTTATAATTTTCATCATCGGAGTTCAATTCCATGTTTCTAAGCGCCTAAGCGCGAATTCACAAATAACGTTATTCTTAGTTGAAAATGAACCAAAAAAATTCCCAAAAAAAAATTTTTCAATTGAAAGATGAACCCGTTTCGTTCATTGGCTAATCTATGAGTAATCAGTCAAATCCGGCAACTCAGTTGCAATTATGAATTGCCAACTCAGCGTTATTAATTTCAAATTCTTGGGATTCATTGAGAATATTTTTTTTGGTTCATTTTCAACTAAGAAGAATGTTATAGTAAACTAACAGAAAACAAACAAAAAATCGGTTAAAAACAATTTATTCTGATTGGCCAATTACTTATCATTATATAATATAATTAATGTTTCATTGTTTTTCATTTTATTCGAATTGTTATTATATCGTTCCATTTATGATGCGAAAAACACCATTACAGGGGGTAGGCCAATTCCGGAACACCCCATTCCGGAACAGTAATCGGAAAAAAGTCCGATTGCGGAACGCTTTTTTATTTCAAAAAAAAGTTTAAGTCCCATTCCGGAACGAAAAAGGCTAATTCCGGAACGGTTTTTGGGCGAAAAGTCCAATTCCGGAACAAAAGGGGACTTTGACTCAAAATCGCAAAGCGTTCCGGAATTGGCCTACCTTCTGTATATAATTTGTAGCGCACTTTGCGCAAGTCAAATTTTTGGGGTGCGTCAACGTTACGCTGCGTAACTATTGTTTTAGAAGACATGAATTATTTTTTTAAGTTATATTCTGAAACTAAACATTTGCACCTATATTTTAGTCGTCGTTAGAAATTAATCCGTCCAGTAGTTCGCTAGATAATTTCTTTGGGAAGTTTTGACAACGGGTTTTTTTACAAAATCTTCGACACGTTTGCGCTCATGGAGGACGCGGGTTCAATCGGTTTACAGTTGAAAACCGCCTCAGGAAGAGAAGAAGGATAGGGCTTCAAAATAAAATTATAATCAAAAAAATCCGTTCACTGTATGGCGCTCTGTGAATTAAGGAAAAAAATGGGTAGCTAACTACCCCAGATGCGCATGACGCTTATAGAAAGCACGCTGCGCATGACTGTTAAAACTACAAAGTGTAAGTGGGATAACGTTGCAAATATATCAAATTTTGATCCATTTTCCAAGTTATTCTTTTTCACGCTTATGCCAATTATACTTTCAACCAAAAATACGTTATTCTTTCTGAATTTTTTTCACTTTTCACAGTCTCCAAGTTGTGCTAAAAAACTTGAACTCGTTTTTGTGCCGATCGGCACACCCTTTGTTTTTTGTATCAAAAGTATGACAAAGGACCAAAGATTGTTGACAAATTGACCTACACTCTTGAAGAACAGCATACGCCCGATATTTTAACCAGTGAAAAATAACTGCGAAAATGTATAACGTTGAAAACGTATTATATTTTTTTAGATTATACGCTATTCATTGTAAACGTTATTTCCAGTCTACGTTATCCTATTTAAAAAATACCGAATATATTCGTATTTTCTCTGAAAGACCGAGGTGCCGTTTTTATACGGGTTTATATTTCCATTTTAGAGCTAGATTTCAACAAACCAGATTGATCCTTCATTTACAAATTCTGCGAAATTATCCTTTCTTGAGGTCAAAGATGACGTAACTTGTAACAGTGAAACTAAGATATAAGTCTTCATGTTTTCGTTAAATTCAAGTTTTTTAAGTCAAAAATACCAAATAAGTTATACGAAGTTGTACAAAGTAAATATCACACGACAAAGATTCGTCATTTACCAAACGATATTTGCAAATGTTTCAGACCTGTTTGTATGCATAAAGCTTTATAAAGATAATGTTTCATTTTTCCATTTCCACGCCGCCTGTNTATCGTCGGACACGATTTCAAACGTCTTCTTTATAAAAATTGTTATAGTATAGATAAAATTAATTGCTAAAAAACATACAACGTAAAATGGCTTTTTTTTGACAGATTTTGTTTACTTCGGCAAAATTATTTAAAATTTTTCGCTCCAAATTTAAGAAAGAAATGCGAAATTTTTATTTTTTTTCCAATCGTTCACACATTTGGCTTAATTTAAGACATATTTTTATTTGTTTTCTTTTTAGTTTATCATTTTTTGAAAAGCCAACTGGCCTTATTAATTAAATATTAACAAAATATGATATATAAATTAGTTAGCGCGTAATAAGTCTCCCAAATAGTAAGGCATAATTATGCCTGATCGGTTAGAGGGACTTACGCTTCACGCTTCGGTTAGACAGAGTTAACTCCCAAGAATCGTAACGTGTGAAACGTTATTGACAAAATTTTTGCTAATGGCATCAATGAGATCGAATAAAGTTTCATAAAAATGAAATTGTGATCGCCACCAACATTTGTCAATTTTGTACTTTCAGCGCTGGAAAATTGTGGTTCTTTCTGATTAGATTATCTAAACCCTAAGACATTCCGCAACTTTATCCAATTTTAACAATACGTGGCTAGTTAAATTCGTAATCAGCTAGAATAATATGGATTCTTTGGTGAATATTAACCCTAGATGTGGTCCCTTGTTGAACACATTTCACCGGATGTGATTTCGTTTTACCAAAAATACGATATAAACTCATATACATTTGACGAAACGTAGTAATATAATGAACTTAATGTAATACACAAAAAATAGCAGACCGGTCGTCAAGTAAAACACAGTGTCTTGCTTCAAAAACCGTTCGTTACTTGGCGACCTCGGCCATAAGAGCCGGAGAAGCCGTCCCTTACTAAGTCATCTTTATAAGGACTTTGTCACAAAAACGGACTCAAGTTCTTCAAAAGTGATTTTATTTGTCAACAATTATTATTCGTGCACAATAAAATAGATAATATAAATACAAACTTTACTCATTTCAAGAATCACTGACAAAATCTGAACTACAAGTATCAATTAGAGCAAGTTCTTCTGAAGTTTTCCGACAGTTTTTTCTGTTTGTGTCCACCAAAAATTCCCGAAATAATTTGGATTAATGCCATTAATAACTCCAGTTTGGTTTTCAGTGAGACAAGTTAAGAGAGCCCAAAGGTTAAGTTTTGTCATATTGTCCGTTATACAGTGACTTGAAAGGTTAACAAATTCAAATTGGAAAGTTGAAAATTGTATCTGATGATACGATGTCGAAAATACGATGTCAGGAAGCTGAGATATTTAATTTTAAAGTAAACAAAAAAAAATGTCCTTACTTCTATTCTCGAAAATAGCGTCCATATTGAAGAAATTGTCATAAAGTGTCCATTTTCGACTGTTTTTGGGACATTTGTTCACAAAAAGCATCCGTAGTGGAAGAAATCGTCCGTATTGAGTGCGTACGTAGTGAGTGCGTCCGTATTGAGAGTAAGGACTATACCTTGAATTTTGTCAAGCACCCTCAGAGGACGTTTGCACCAGGTGCCTTCCCGTTAGACAACCTGATTAATATTGTCCAGTTCGTTAAAAATTGCGTACAGTCCTTAACCATTTATCGTACGCTCATTTATCGGACGCTTTTTTGCCAAAATGGGGTCATTTTAATAAAAAATGACCTCTTTTGTGACGATGCTCATTTATCGGACGCTATTTTCGAGAACCGAAAACGTCCGATAAATGGTTAAGGACTGTATTAAAGTTTCCAACACGGTGAAATTGAGACTTTTCTAATTTTGAACATACAAGGACAATTTTCAGATTTGAACATCTCACCTCATTATCTTAGGTTTTATTAACCCTTTACAATTGTAGTTGAATGTTTTTGACAAATTTGTATTGAATACGTCCAGGATGCTGTTGATGACGGACTCAATTACCATACATGTGTTCTCAGCTGCTAATTCTGCCATAATACCAGAAAAGCCACGTTCAATATAAATGTCTTTCAACCATTGTACTCTTCAATTTTTGGGTTACAATTCAATAATTTAGAGCGTATACACTAAATTCTTTACTGTCATATGCTATGAGCCACAGGCAATCAAAACGATGGTAGATGGCCTTAAGCCTTAAGGTTTAGGGCAGGGTTCGACAAAAATCGATTTTAAAAAAGCTCAACTTTCCTCCACTGTCGAGTATAAATTTGTGAAAAAAACTCAACTTTCCTCAACTGGCGAAGTCAAAACTAAAAAAAACTCAACTTTCCTCAACTGGCGAGGTGAAAACTAAAAAAAAACTCAACTGTCCTCAACTGCCGAGGTCAAAACTTAAAAAAAACTCAACTTTCCTCAACTGCCGAGGTCAAAACTAAAAAAAAAACTCAACTTTCCTCAACTGCTGAGGTCAAAAATAAAATAAAAACTCAACTTTCCTTAACTGCCGACGTAAAAAGTAAAAAAAACTCAACTTTCCTTAACTGCCCAGTTGGAAAAGTAGAAAAACGCCTTCTCAGTTCGAGCAAAAAAAAACTCAACTGTCCTCAACTGCGCAGTTTAAGCTAAAAAACTCAACTTTGCAGCCCAGTTCAACAGTTAGTAAATTCAACAGCCTTTTNTTTGTAATAAGTTGACGAATCTTAGTACATCTGATTCCAATGGACAATTACATGTACAAACATGTTTGCTGAAAATTCTATAACAGTTGTATATGGTATTTTCTTAAAAACTACAAAGTGTAAGTGGGATAACGTTGCAAATATATCAAATTTTGATCCATTTTCCAAGTTATTCTTTTTCACACTTATGCCAATTATACTTTCAACCAAAAATACGTTATTATTTCTGAACTTTTTTCATTTTTCACAGTCTCCAAGTTGTGCTAAAAAACTTGAACTCGTTTTTGTGCCGATCGGCACACCCTATGTTTTCCATTTAAAAAAATACCGAATATATTCGTATTTTCTCTGAAAGACTGACGTGCCGTTTTTATACGGGTTTATATTTCCATTTAAGAGCTAGATTACAACAAACCAGATTGATCCTTCAGTTATTCTGCGAAATTATCCTTTGTTGGGGTCAAAGATGATGTAACTTGTAACAGTGAAACTAAGATATAAGTCTTCATGTTTTCGTTAAATTCAAGTTTTTTAAGTTAAAGTCAAGTCAAAAATACCAAATAAGTTATACGAAGTTGTACAAAGTAAATATCACACGACAAAGATTCGTCATTTACCAAACGATATTTGCAAATGTTTCAGACCTATTTGTATGCATAAAGCTTTATAAAGATAATGTTTCATTTTTTCCATTTCCACGCCGCCTGTTAAACTTTTCGCTTTTGGCTAATTTGCCTGTTTGGTCTAAGACCGTACTATGTACGGTATATAATGTACCCAATGTTATGTAGTAGGTTTTGCGTAGTTAATTATATGTATTCACATATTTAAACTGGTAGCAATTGAGCCTTAAATTGATACTATTACTTTACTTTTTGAGGCTTTCTTAATTTGTTGTTTTATTATGTAAAAGCAAACCTACGGAAGGAGCCTTAATAGATTGTGAGGTATTTTGAACGTTATTTTTTTCTAGAAATTTTCAAAAAATGAACTTGTTTGAACTTCATAAGTGCAGGTTAACCTTAACCAATTGGTAAATCAAACAAACATATCGCTAAAATCCACTTTTCAATTTTTTAGTTCTAACTAGTAAACAACGGTAGTGACCCGTCCTTAACTTCAGAACATATTATTCAATGGTTAAACTCTCTGTTTTGGGTCTATTTTTTGTGCGAATGGTGTTTACTGCATTTCGCGAAACAATAGGTTTTTTGGCACATAACTGTTCAATTGTTCCGATCATATTTTTAGAAACTATCACGTCTGTATAAGTTATTTGAAACCATAAGAGTCGATTTGAAACGTTTGCAAAGAAACTTTTCGAACGACAATTACAACGAAACGCATTCGCAATAATAGTAATTTTCTTAGCGTTCCATTGTGATCGATTGACGAGAAACTGTATAATGCGATTTCAAATATACCGTATTACATCATGAAAAAGTTGGAACTAAGAAAAAAACCGAGCAAGCAGACTAATTGGTTGTTTTCGGGCTTATGGACGGGCCACTATCTTCGTGTACAAATAGAACCCCAAATTACGAAAATGTGCTTTAATATATTTTTTTTATCAATTGGTTTAGATCTGCGTGCAGACAATCTACTGTAGATTGTACGTTGATTTAGATTTGATCATTTTGATACATACTGAGTTTATACTAAATTTGGCCCAAACATTTTTTGAAGGTGACGGTTGTAAGAAAAAAGGAACGTTTTGATTTTCTATTCAGTAAAGATCATGATTCATGACTAAAATGGTTAAATAAAAAATGCACGATTAGTCATTTCGGCTAGTTTATTCAACAGGCCAAGTGTTTAGGTGTCTAACGTCTGTATCTACATGAGAAAAAAAACTGACCTCATTTCTATGATATAGAGCCGTTATACGTTTATAATTGCAGCTGGCGCCACAAAAAAGTATCTAGTACTAATTAAATTAAATTACATTTTGGAACAGGGTTTCTCTTTTTGACTGAAACGCATAGAACACCTACTTATTTCATTTCACAGTTTGTGGGATAAGGGCGAATGTTTTTTTGTCGAGTTTGCGTGATCTTTTTGAGAAAAATGATAACATATGGTGTGCTACTCATCGTTCGCTATAAATTGTCTCTGTGCGTTTTTCACCTAATTTCTACATGGTTGTCTCCAGTAGACTCCCCACTGTTTTTCAAAATGTAAAAAACGTGTAAACAAATCGTATCGGCCGTATGGTCTTTATAGGGACTACCCTACAATGTTATCGCAAGTTGTCGTAATATATCGAAATTTTTCAACAGGAACTTCTAAATTAGGATCTTTTCAATTTAAATAATATTTAGAATTGAAAAAACACCGTGTAATAGAAATTTGTGTTTCGTACTAAACTTCATTGTTAAAATAAGGTCAAAACAATTTGTGCGTTCTATCACAGTGCTGTGTCACCCAAAATCTACAAAATAAACCGTACAGATCATAATCCCATTATATGCATCAGGTCCCTGCATGTGTCGTTTTACCACTGCTCAACACATCATCCTTCTAATCCGAATAACATTTCCCTAAATTAGAATAACGTTTAAATGAATTTAGCAAAATATTTTGGTTTATCCTAATTTGATCATTTTCCGGGCCAAACGGCGAAAAGGGGGAGCGAAAGTGGCGCGGAGAGAGTGAACTGCGATAAATATAATGAACGTTTTAGACCGTTTTAGAATATTCGTGAAATGTTAATTTTCGCAATGGGAAATCAGTAACATTTGTATATTTTTCATGATTTGGGATAACCTTTTTTTGTGCGTTCGAAACAAATAACAACCGTGCAAGACGAAAAGCACCACCCGAGCCAGTACACCAAAAAACCTCTACCCATGAAAAATTCGGGTTTATTTTTACCCCTCAACCTTCCATAAATGTCCGAAATTTTTTTCTGATGACTTCAGATCCTCAAGGATTCTCTATAAACGTCTAGCGAGTTTTTTTTATAATTTCCTCGAAATTCTCAAATTGTGAATGTAACAATTTATTTGCGGGATTTTCATAAAAACGACGCCTTAGTCTACGGCGTCGCTTTTATGAAAATCCCGCAAATAAATTGTTAAGGCCCTTAGGCGAAGAAACTAGCATGTTATTTCATGAAAAAGTGCATGAGCGGTAAACATTTGACTGGATTTATTTGTTACTGTTATAACTACAACACTAATTTATTTGTTACTGTAATTTCTAATAAGATTAAGATATTAAGATGGAAACTACAGTCGGTTTTATAGAGCTGCCCTGTCAGAGAAAAACTAACATATTTTTGTACGGGAGTTTATGGACTGCTGTTGCAAACGAACCTATCACAGAATAGACAATTTTAGAATTTTAAATGAAGTTATCGTATGAGACGTATAATTTCGCAAATTGAGTGTGAAAGTGTAGTTTGACATATATTCTATTCCTGTTTCCGGCGCATAAGTAGTTTTTATCTAATTCGTTCGAGGAATGGTGATGAAAGAAGTAGCCTGTTAGAGACTTTTGTTGTAAATCAACATAGGAAAAAACATAGACTAACTAGACACATTTCTGACATTTCAAAACTTTTTTTTTTATCAATTCTTGACATCGGCTTAGCTTACGTTTAAACGCGTTTGAATAAGTAAGCCTCTATATTTACAGGTAAATGTATTACACAAATATTTATTTTTATTGTGCTTACATTTCAAAGAATGACTGTAACATGTGAGCGCACACTTCATATCATATGAATCATATGTGAAGATCTCATCGGAAATATAAAATGATTCTAGATCTCTATTTTCATGCTTGTCGTTTTTTGGAAAATTCCACATGTGTAAACATGCCTATAATAACAGGCAGCCTATTTACTTAGGCAGCCTATTTACTGTTGTGATGCTATTTTGCGAATTTCGCAATTGCAAAAATTCATTATAGGGTTAAGGAATGGATTTTTTATGACTAATTCTTAAAAATAACATTAAAACAACCTATTAGCGGCCTTAGGCCCTAAGGCTTAGGGACCCAAAAAACGAATGAGATCAATGGCGGCCTCATACGTCTCTACTAGAGACTCTCTAGCTCACAAAATATTAATGTCATAGGAGGAGAGGAGGCGGGCCAATCAGAGCCGCGCCCGACCCCACGTGCCAAGCTCATTAGAGTGTTAACGTCAAAATAAAAGTAAAACACAAGTTTTACCTTTGGAATAAAAATATACATATCCAGTTTTTTTTTTATAAAATAGAAACCGATAAAATAAATGAAAACCTTGAAAAATAAATATAAAAATTATGAAACAAAAACAGAAAAATTATGTTTCATTCACGAATATTCTTTAGTCATTTTGAGAGTTTCATTTTTTTTTCAAGGAGCCCTTTTTTGCATAAAAATCGAGAAAAAGAGAATTTTTGCTCCAAAATTGATCATTGGAAGTCGAAGTTTTCATGCTTGGCTAAACTTTCAAGTATGAAGCTTCGTAAACGTAAAATTATATTAGATGTTGTCGTATTTTAGTAACTCACGGTGATTCCGTGACATCGTCAATTTCTATGAATTGTGTAAATTTTTGATCGTGGATCTAAACCAGATTAGGCCCTAAAATTATAAATATAGACGGACAGCGATAAATTGAATGATGTTCCGGGATGTGCAAGTTTATAAATCACAAGAAAGTTATATAGTTTGAAGGATTCTAACCTATCAACCTATTCCTTGATTTTTTTTTCCATTTTGAGCGTGTCGCCCAAATAATTATCGGAATAAATTGCATTTGAAACTAAACTTTAAAATGTAACGTTTTCAATACAGTATGTAAGAAACACTGAATTTGTGTAAAATTGTCACAACGTTGCATGGCTTGAGGAGCAACAAAAGAGCAACGACATTTTATTTGAATTTTATTACACACGATGCGCAGTTAACCGCCACCCTCTTAACCGCCACTTTTGCAGTTAACCGCCAGTTAGGGGTCCCACTATTTTCCAGCGTTCACGCCTACGCCCTGCGCAGTTAACCGCCAGTTTGCAGTTAACCGCCATTTTGAATTTTCACTTTATGGGAATTTTCAATAAATTTTGGGAAATTTTTGTTTGTAAATACAATATTCAATTTGAACTTGAGTGATGAATTTTACTAATTTATTTCAATGATAAATGCCCGTTTTTGTTCAAAATTTTCGTCAACTTACTAGGCTAGTTCAAAAACAAAAATGTTTTTTATTCCGTACAAACCCTTTGTTTATAACAGCCATGCCTTGAAAACGCTATACTGAGGTTCTTATAAAATCGAATTATGTTTTTTTCAATTGTTAATTTCAAAGCTTTACGAACAAATTTAAAATTTTCGATCATTTTTCAATTAAAAACTTTAGTATAAAACCTTAAATTAAATTAAAACTTTTAATTCAATTTATTTTATTCGAATATTCTATTTTAATAAGTATTTATTCTAATTTAAGATTTTTCATATCATGGTAATTTTTAAATTTAAAATTATGAGTCATCAATGATGACTCATCATTATTGAGGGTTTTCCCAAAGTGTGGAATTCCCATTGGTCAAAAACCTTATTTGCCATTAACCGCCACTTTGACACTATCATTCATATTTGCAGTTAACCGCCACTTTTTCCAAGTAAATCGCCTACGCACTGCGCAGTTAACCGCCACTTTTGCAGTTAACCGCCAGTTGAGGACGCCACGAAGGGTGGCGGTTAACTGCGCATCGTGTGTAATTGAAATGATTTATTTAGCTCGACCCAGATTTTTTGATGCAAAAGATTTTTTGTACCGATTTGTGAGCTAATTTGTTAAACACAATCAGTTGACGCAAGTTAGTAGGAATTTTCTTGGTCATCCGAAGGAACCTTTGGAATCTTATAATCGCGAAAACAATTTTTGATCCCTGCGAGAACATTAATTGTTTTCGGACACTAAAATACTTCAAAAACTTAAACCTTTTTTATATAACTTATAACAAAACCTTAAGTTTTAGAAGTATGTCTGTGTCAAACCAATAAAAAATTGTTCTCATAAGGACTAAAAATTGTTTTTGCGATCCAAAGATTCTTTCGGATAATCAAGCGCTGAAAAAATATCTTTAATTTGCGTGAAATAATTACGGTAAACGAAATACACAGAGACTGTTCATGCGATAGTTAACTGACCACTAGATTTTTTAAAACTGGCCGATTAACTCTCCTTAGCCGAACTGACTATAAATAGTCAGTTGCCTCTTTAGGGTTGAATTTAACCAGATTGGGGTAAGACTTTGAAGACCAGAGCAAAAAAAATATAAACTCATATTCACACTACGTGTTTTGGTGATGAATATTAATTTTTAAATTCACAAAACTGGAAGAAATCTTTAATAATAGAAGTCCAATTTCTTAAAAAAAATCCGTTTTTTGGTAAAATAAATTTTTAAGTAGACCGAGTCAAAATGTGTACCTGAGTATCAAATAAACATGTAAGCACTTGTTAACGGGTCAATGCGTAGGCGTTTTTTGGGGAACATTTTTAGAGAAACAAAAAGAAAATGTTAAAAGCAATTTACTAAAAACGGCGGGTTAATACTAACTGGGCGGTGAACGACGCCCCGTATAGGTGTTAGCTCTTTAAAATGAATTAGCTCAAAAGTAGCTGGATAACGGGTGGTAAATTTTCTGATTCTGAGATATAACGAACATCTCACTAATAATCAAGGCTTGTTAATCGTTCACGTTAAAATGGCAATTAAAATACCCTATGCAAAGAAAACAATGACCGCATGCACAGTGAATTACTTGTTTTAAGAATGTTGATCATAAGCATTAGTGCCATCGTATTGTGTGAGAGGCCAAGCTAAGATGACTATCTGGCAGGACAACTTGCCATGTATTATTACTTCAGTACTCTTCTTGTTATACATGAATCAACAAAGCCGTCTAGATATGTCAACAACAACATACAATCACACTGTAGTTCTTGAAAATAGCCTCAGTCAAAGTACCAGATGATAAAATTCATGACATAGGGTGGGCACTCGGTTTGGCGTTCTGCCCTGTTGAAAAATGTTGGTTTGGTTTCTTGCCCTCCCGAAAGTTTTTGACTTGGGTTTGCCCTTCAAAATAAATTGGCTTGGCTTAGCTTGGCTTGGCCAATGGTTTATTCGAAAAAAAAAATTTATCAAAAATGCGAAGTCACAAATATCTCGGACGGCCTCAACTGTACTAGCAGCCACTTTTGTTTTTATTCTTATTATTTTCGGCTAAACTAATAAAATGTTACTACTGGTAAATAACGTTACCAACTTCCCAACATTACCCGGACCCTCCAATATTTTAGGATTGAGCTATCTAAACAGTAGTTATCCAAAAATCTTAAAACCATTGCCGAATTATACACGACCATCTCGTACGCGATATACTTATGCAATTTGTAAAGTTGACTTCAAAATGCCAATTGTCGAAATTGGATATAAATAAACTAAACGGCGCAGTATATATACACGTATCCGTAAATTTAATAAATGACACTTTCGTGATAAGACTGTTGGCACAGACCAATTTTTTTTTCTGAATCTTCGTCTTGCAATTATGTCAATCATAACCACTCGTGAATAGCAGGCATTCAAGCTTAAATTTTCAGGGTTATACTTTCACCAGATCTGTTAAAAAACCCTAAAATACTTTTAAAAAGCATATGGAGGCCCCTTAGGTAAAAACGAGTATAATACAATTTGCTGACCGCCCCCTTTTTACGTAGGTTGGAGATTTCAAACAGCTCTCTAGGGGACCCTGGTGGCCCAAATCAATTTCTGAATAGTCAGATCGACGTAGTTTGACGAGCTCTACAACTTGGCTATACGAGTTTTTTTAATTACACCAGATGACTCGTTCAATTTTTCCAGCTTTAACCTACGCTTTTGCGTAGGCCTAACCTATTATAGGGCTGAAAACTCGTTATAGGGCTACTTTTCAAAACCAATTTAGTAGCCCTATAACGAGTCATCTGGTGTATTGCGTATTATTGTGATTTTTTAACTACGGGTTCCCAAAAACTCCTTCCCCTGAGAGTTAAAACACATTCATACTCGAATGTATCATATGAATTATATATACGAATCTAAATTTTATTCCAAATAAAACATAAGCAAAGCAATATAGTCCCGATGACTTCAGTTGCGAAATACTTCTCTAATTAAACTTTCGATTAATATTTTCCAAGTCCGTCACATTATTGTGCAAATGCGAAATTCAAGGTCTGATTATAAATTGATTTTTTTCCAGCCGTTTGGGCGACACATCGATCTACCGGATTTCAAGGGAACGGGCGGTGTCCGATTATATAATTACATAACAAAATTTGTATATGAAAAAAGCTGTTTACAGCACGAAAAGGTACTTAGAAATGCATTAACATGGACAGTCGCGAAAGATTGTTTTCTTCTGGGTCAGGCTCGTAATAAATTGGACTTCGTCGAAAGTCATTTGATGGTCTTGGGTGAGAAGAAGTGCCAACAAAACTTCTGTCTTTTCAAACATGGATTATTGATCTCATTAGTGCCATTTGTTGTGGCCTTAAATGCGAAATTATGAGTTAAAGTGCACTCGTTTATACTCATAAGCAGGTATCGTTGCTTCCTGACGGAACATGATTATGAGTTGACGGGTGACTCATCCCGAACTGACCTTTTTAAGTTACACCAAATATTTTAACCCCTTTGGCACCGACGGTGCCGCCGTTTAATAGCAAATAGCAAGTAACCTATCAAAAGAATTATAAGTTTTTGGTTCAAAGTAGGTTTTTCTAATATTTATGCAGAAAATTAACCGGATATTTCTCTGGGTGCCAATAATTAAGCCATTTACTGGAACCGGTTGTATTATCAAAAATCTGTTACCTTTTGAAACTGTAATTATCGTCCTGATTTAAAAACGCAAAAATTTTTTTTAGTGGAAATGCATACTTCTCCTTAACTCTCCTTAGCCGAACTGACTATAAATAGTCAGTTCGACTTTAATCGTGAATAACATCGAAACTGATAGAGATTTTTAAAAACGGAAAAATAGTTCTGATTTTTGCAGCAAATATACGTTAATCTAAACCGTGTTCGAGTTTATTTTATATTTTAGTTAAGTCGAAATCTCGACATGAAGAGCACCAACTTTGACAAAAAATCTATATTTTTCCACTTTCGTCCACTGTTACAGCTAAACGAACAAATTTTTTTAACGAGAAAATAAAATTTTAAGAAAAAAAAACGAAACTACATATTTTGCACGAATTCTAAATTACTTTTGTTTTTTTAATTTCGGAGAAATTGGAAATAGAAGTATATCCATTTGAACGAAAATTTGGACAAAAATCTGTT
>SCLG01000098.1:133764-145350 GCA_004367875.1 Oikopleura albicans | reverse complement strand
ATGGCTTTAGGACATTCTTCCGACAAAAAAGTAGACACAAATAAATTAAAGCCGCCAAAATTTGTTGATTATAGTTCGTTAAAAAAGGTGTCAGTGAAAATAAACTGTGGAAATGCTTACAGTTTGCATGAAAGCCCGAAATGTAGACTATCATTGAGGTTTGCGAAAAATAACGAAACACATTTTAAATTGTGAAAATTATAATTTTGGGTCAACGTTTGTGAAATTCTTTGACGGTAACTGTCCACAATTTACTAAATTATATGGGTCTGAGTATACGGAATCTGAAACGCTGTTTACTAAACGTGTGTCGAAAAACATCGCTAAATACTGTTTAGCGGTTAATTAAAAAATTCATGCTAAGCTGGACAAACGTTTTTTGATATGAATATCAAAACGTCGGCAAAAATATCATCAACCGGTAAGAAAAAAAAATATATCAATTTGTATACAATTCTGATGTATATTTTGACTGTTATCTATTAGCCTGTTAAACTGTCCCCGGTTTTTGGGCTCCCAGTTGAACTTTTTTTGCTCTCTTGCGCCTTAACTAGCTCAAATTATTTTGATTCCACAAAAGTGGCATATTTCCTAGTATTGCAGCACAGTAAAAATTTGGTTGGTTTATGACAAACAATATGCCGTTAATTTTTGACCAATCACAAACCCGGATTTTGTTAATCGGTACTTATCGTGAAGAAGGGTATCACACGACTGGTCGGCGGTCTCCACTGGTACAAAACTCGACTGGTATGGGCCATAATGAATTTAGTAAGTACCAAACTAATTAAAATACTGATCCAAAAACTTGTGCTTAAACATTAAAAAAAAAGAAATAATTATGCATTGATCGGTCATCGCTATTCTATTAATGATCGATGTCGGCAACAAAAATGTAAAACACAAACCATATTTACAAACCACAATCGACGCAAAGGCTTTCGAAAGGCGTACGTCAAGCAAACAGTTGGTTCAATCGTCGTAAAAATATTTATATTGTTTGAAATTTTGCGGCCGAAATTCTGGTCATGTAGACCTGTAGTAGGGGTAAAATAAGTACAAGGAGAAAAGGCGAAAAAGTAGAAAACCAACTAAGGTTCACTATTTGTTCGCCATCAAAATTGAAATTCTTGGCGAATGGCTGAACGCAATTGTTATCGTTGTTATCGCAGTGGTCCTAGCTTTCTTGGTGAATCTGAATCTATACGAATTAACTTACCTGAGTTTACGCAACTCCTTTATCTATCAGGGGCATTAAATGCCCAGTTAATAATAGTACCAAGACTTGGTAACCAAGTTCTGAACCAACTTATCTTTCTAAAAGTTTTTGGCAATATTGACGTTGAACCAAATGATTAAATCGTAAGATAACTCAAAATTTGACCCGTTCGACGAAAATCGACCATAGTTAGGAAATATACTGAATTACGAAATTGAACAAGTGGATTTTATGTCTATTTTCAAGGGTACTCTTGTGACGATATGAATATTACATACAGTACCGTTATTAGATTAGGGTTAGGTGAGAATAAACAGAAGATAGCACAAAAGATAAAAAGTATTACGTTTGAATAACAATAATAATGAAGTGTTGGCATAAAAGTCAAGTATCTATATTGGTATCGATATTGGTTCATTGAAATTACTTGGTTTAACGATTTAAAGTCTCGCGGTTCACAATTAAAGTCACGCGGTTCATATAATGAAATAAATTTCGTACCTGTATACAGGTCACACTAATTTAAACCCGTACATGTGTGTGTCAAATCCGCGCATCTAAAAAGGTGTATGAACTAACCTACGCGTTCTAATTATAACCAATCAAATCCCAGCTTTTTCACAGGCTTTTAACCAACAAGGATGATTCTTTTATATTGAGAAACTAGTATTTATTTTTTTCATTTTCCGATTTTTTTGTCGCCCACATAAATAGTGTTGTCTAAAATATATTAAATGGGTTTTCATATTTTGTGAAATTGGTTTCCAATATTTGGAAATAACAAATATAAGTATTAAAAGTCTTCCGAGGAAAATATTGGTTTTAAGTATTTCGCATTGCTAGTTTTGAAACTTTAAGTTATGCAAGACAATCTTCGAACATCGTCTACCAAAGATTTCTTAGTCCTTAAACAACATTCCACCAGATTTACTGCGAATTAGTATCAATAGACATTCCCGTTAATTATTTTGGTCTTATGAGTTTTAATTGTTCGGAATAAGTGCACGTGAAGAAAAATTCCTTTTATACGCGGGTTATAGCCTGTAACTAACAGGGTGCATGCTTAACAGGCAGCTTCAGACTCAGAAATAGCTCAATAGAAACGCCTACGCATTGCGTCGTTATCGAGTAGTTTTGGTCCATCTGAGGTATAGTAACAACTGCAGTAATAGCTACCGCATTTATTGAATTATTAAGCCCTAAAACTGGGACCTTACCCCCTGATTTTTCATTTGAAAGCTCAAAAGTTAAAACACTGTTGATTTAAGGGTGGCACGGACTGCGGTGAAAATCGTGTCAAAGAAGTGGATAAGCTATGTAATTCACAATCTGTAATTTACATTTTCGTACGTGGTGCGGCGACGGCATCAATTTCATCATGAACTTGAATCATAATTTTTTATTCGAAAAGTAATTTTTGTCATGAGTGTTCATGAACGCAGTTTATTTTTCTCGTTTGTCTATTTGCTTCACACGTATTATGTATACGGAATTAGTTTCGATAAGAGCTGTCTAATATTGAATCCGAACGGATTAATACAAGCTATAGACTTTTGAATTAACTGAAAATCCGGTAGTTTGGAATAATAGTACTAAAATATTTGGGGAATAAATACGATAAGTTTCGTTCAAAAGAATTGCGTAATCGGATGAGTAACTCAGACGCCAACTCAATTGGGCTAGACCTTAAAACCTTAACCCGTAAGGGGAAATATTATGATTAAATTAAAAAACAGGCGAATGATGCGTTGATTTTCGCCAGTCTGTATTTGAAAAAAGTGTCTATGCTCGAACCGGGGTTACCTCTTGCCTGCCATTTAGCCGATCTTTATCATATTTCGTAAATACAAAAAAATGTGTCTCTTTTTTACATAGGTCTGTCATGTTCATATGCATGATCGTTCACGAGCAAATACAAACAACCCATTCGGATAAGTTATCCGGGATAACACAATCTAAAGCGTAATGATTTTTTGGGGGCGCCTCAAATTATTCAGGATTATCTTTTTTCGGAGTGTCAAAATTGGTTCCTTTTTCTTTATCACTATGGGTTGGCGATATCGTTATATGGCATATTCGTCATAATAGTCACAACCGCAAAAGTCAATTCCGCCAAAAAATGATTTCAACCAAGTTCGACGGAGGATATAAAGGGTACGAAGACATCTTCTAAGGGTTCGGATACTCCATAGAAAAAGGGTGTGCATAAATGCACACAGAACTTTTACGTCAATATATCGTATAAAGCGGTTCCTTGGGTCGAAATGGACTTCGCTGACCCCTGTTAATAAAAAATGACGGTATGTACATTCAGCCGGTCTTTTTTGAACTTGAATATAAATTATGATTATTAGACACGGATATGTCAGCGGGTGTGCATCACTTGGACAGATTTCCCACTTGGACAATAGCTGACTAGGGTGTTCGCGCAATTTACCCACTTATTGTCCAAGTGGGTAATCTGTCCAAGTGATGCACACCCATTTGTCAGCCCACTGACGCCATAGACACACAGTTGGCGAGTCTTACCCATTCAAACAGTATTCGCGGGCAATTGGGGTTTAAAATGAGCCCGCAAAGCGGGGCTAGATAGCGTCTGATCAGTCTATTAGTGTACAGAATGGGCCCGCGAATGTTACATATGATGCGATCAGACTATTGGATTTCACAAATTGTGGGCCATTATGGGCCTACCTACGACACTAGGGACAATATATGATTAAGATTTTTTTTATTGTATTATATGTACAAATCGAACTCTTGGTTCAAATTAGTGTACGTGAAAAAATTTCAGCGCTAGAAACTGAATTTAAATCCGTCCACAGTAAATGGCAACATATTTTATATTTTTTGTTTGGTTTTATAAATCGAAGTTACCTAATAATTTCTCTTAAAAAATAGCTAACACAACATACATCGTTACGAGATCAACTGTATTATACGGTACAGTATAAACACCGAACGTAATGTTTTCAAACATCAAAAAACGTTTCCCTTCTCGTTAGCGTGATTTAAGACGTTTATTATTGCAATAATCGATATATTTAAACGTTTGTATTCGCTAAAACAAAATTTAAGCGTTGTTTTATTATTTAAAGTTTATTATCTGTCAGATTATTATTGGACAATCTCACCCAGCACAACGGACACTGTTTATTTGAAGGAAAAACGGTTTTAAAAATAACGAGTCATTTTTTAACATTACCATGATCTCAACAACTTTTTAGAAATGACATTCAAAATAGTACAATTTTCTAAAACTTCAAACTTCAAAGCGGATATTCCTAAGTATTTCTACTGAGTCGTGTTTTTCTGGATTTTTTTATATTTCAGAAGAACCCGTCAAAATTTTAATTACAACGGGTGCGCAGTTATCGGGCGGGTTTCGCGACAAAAAACCTTAATCGGGCGCCCGATAACTGCTCAGGGCGGAAGCGGAATAAGGTAAAAATATGCAAAAAAAAAAACCGCCTGATAACAGCACGAGGGTGCCCGATAACAGCACGAGCGGGAATTTTGATTATATGTATTCAAAATATGGGAAACAACCGCCCTATAATAGCACAAACCCGCCCGATAACTGGACGCCCGATAACTGCGCACCCGGTGTATGTGTTATAAGGAGAATTCATGTTGAAATACGAACTACATTCACAACTAAAAAGAAAATAAAAAATGTGTATGCAGGAGGCATAAGCTGAACAGTATTAAGAATCTTAATTTAAGATGTATGATCTAACCTACGCGATTTTATTAAATACTAATGTCCCACCTCTTTCAAACTTATAAATTTACGATTTTATGACACGCAAAAAAGAGGTCAAAAAGCAATGCTAGGTTTTATTGGACCAATATTCAGTTAGACGCACCACACAAAATCGTACACTTTTTCGTATAATTGTAACTATAAAAACTATTTTCTGCGGTTTTATCCTTTTCACGGCCTCTTCTCAGAACATTTTTGTCTCATTGCGTACTCGACACAAACATGCCTTTGAAATAAGACGGTTTGTTTGAGGTTAAGAAAATGTGTAAAATACCCGCAAAAATTTAATCGTCGACTTTTTTTTCGGGGTAAAATCGGTAAAAGCCCTTTCTTACATTGTATAATGAGATCAAAATGAGAGAATTTCTATAATCTATAAAAAAGTATCCATGAGATCTAAATTTAAGGTCCCATGCAGAATTCGTGACCTGAATATTTTTTCAACGCGGTAGTATTTGTTTTGAGAAGAATTTAACTCTAAAGAATTGCATAGAAGATAAGACTTTTTTTAATTGACCCAGATACGGGCGTTTTATACCGGCAGCAGTTTTCTTGTTTCGTGAGTCCAATTTGTGCTATGAAAGTATTTGAATTTTGTTAACTTACTTTAGTTATGTTAACATCCTTGAATTTTCGGAATTTAATTAAACTTTGTTAATTAACTTGATGTTTTAAATCTCGCCTTTGCGCAGTTATCTGGTCAGCAATAATTTGCCCGGAGCTCGCGCTCGTTCTATTATCTGGCCGAATTTTTGAGCAAAAATTTTTCAGGTACTTTTATATTTATATGTCGAGCACTGCGCAATTATCTGATAGATATACAATAGACTGTACCTGACTTTACTTTTTTTAATCAATTTTTTTATCATTTTTCGATTGGTTCCAGCTCTGCTGAATTATGTCAAACCGTTTTCGTTTAGTCTATTAATTTTTGATATTTTTATCGCATAGTAAACGTATTTTTTGATGATGGGGAAAATGTTTACATTTCTTACTTATCCGTCCATTTTCAAACGTGCTCGATGAAGTTCATGGACGAAAACCGTTTGGCTTAAATTAAACTATTTTTCAAATCCCACTAAAACAAGATAGTTTTCAAATGGAAAACATTCAAGCTAAACTACTTTTTTGATCGATTTTTAGTACAAAAACAATTCTTCGTTGATACAGAGATACGGAAAAATGGCGATTAAAATTACCGCAGTTAATGATATGGCACCCACACCTACCACACGCCATGAAGATCTTTACGTCATTTCTGTTCTAACAAAAACATACAGTATAATATAGAAAACGATCGCCCCCATGATAAACAATTAAGATAAGAAAGGAACCGGAAATTTGATAAAAAAAAATGTTCGACAAAATTTTTAATGTTTAATTGTGTCCCTTAAAAGAACTAATAGTTTTGCTCGAATTATCAGTTCGTCGCAATCATCGAGCATCAGCGTTTGGGATTTTGAATCCGGTTTGGCTCCGAGATATTGGTGGTTCTCAAAATCAAAGAACAACTTTTTTTCGACCTCTCCAAATCAAAAAACTAATTTTGCAGATCGATAGAGCTAAAAAAACTAATCACATCTGCAAAAAAAATTATAAAAAAGTACTTTTTTTCATTTTTGACCACTTTTTGATCTAAAAATTTGCAGATGTGAGTAGTTTTTCGAGCTCTATCGATCTGCAAAATACAGTAATCTAAGTTTTTGATTTGGGGAGGTCGAAAACTCTTTGATTTTGAGAACCACCATTATTCTCATATATACACAGGATACACACTTAACCGCAGTTAACCAAATTAAAAAAAAGTGGACGATAATATCTAAATTGCACAATAGTGGACGCTTATTGAAGTTGACCGGGTAAAGTTAACGGTAAATCATGTGTATGTTTAAAAATTTATTCATGGCTTAAAAGTTTTTTTTAGGAAATGTATTCTTTCAAATTGACTTTTCATTCTTAGCGAACTGACGCAACTTCAAATTGAACTCGTGGCTTTTTAATCATAAATACTTAAGTACCTTTTGCATGCCTTCCACGTAACACCCGGCATGAACACATTAAAAAAAAATTCTGCCGTGACGGCTAAAAATATTTGGAACTCTTAAAAAGATTCTAAAATGATGTATCTAATGTCAAAACCAGCGTATAATGTTATAATAAATTTAATTTTTAAAATATAAAGAATATTTCGGACATACTTTTTTCAAACCCGTGTTCTACGAATTGTTTGAAAGTTAAGGGCAGGGAAAATTAAAATTACGTTCCGAACACGTTTTTTAAGTAATCAAAATCACAGTTCTTAGACGAAAACTCAAACACACTACGATTTAGTCCTTTCTCACGAGAATGATTTTATCCAACACCTCCTTAACGTAATTACGTCAGCCACGTTTTTTTGCGAAAAAGTGGCAAGAAAACATCCTCAATAAATTTATTAGGAATAAATTTAGCGATCATCTCAATATTATTTTTATTGACCAGTGTTGTTTTGACGTTTGATTATTTGATCTAACATATCTTAACATATCTTAGGAACCAAATGACACTCAAATTGAAAACCTGAAATAACAGCGAAAGATAACTGTTAAGCCTTGACTGTTAAGGGTTCAATAATAAAACCGTGTTTTTGAACTGACCTACATTTTTGGCTCAATTTCCTCAGCCAATGTCCATTCCTATTAGTACTTAATTTATTTACTTAAAGTATTAAATGATTACTTAAATGATTACTCGATGGTCGCTGAGTTAGAAGTAGATGGTCGCCGATGGTCGACCATCCAACCATCTCGACCATCCGACCATCCCGGATGGTCGATATTTCGAACACTGGATTACACTGTACTTGTTTTTTTATCAATTTTTCATCACAAGAAAGACCATTTAGAAGCATGTAATATGCGTAGGGGGTGGACCATGTGAAATTGGGCCAAAATGGGCAATTCAACTTTGACCGGAAATATGACTCATCTAGGGTGAAAAAATGTCGCGCGTCCGATGCGAGTAATAAAATATTTGTGCGACGCACGATATTCCGGTGAATACCAAAAAATCGATATTTTACCGGTAATTTGGTTGTATTTTACCTTCTTGCCTATTTTTTGTTTAGAAATAATCAAAAACAGGACTATGAGAAAAAACGGAACTTGGAATCACAGCCACAGTTATTGGAATTTTGAACATTCTATATTCGAACAGTTTAGAATCTAAACTTTAGATCAAATGCATACTAAATGTTTTGAAAGTAATTATATTTGTGTCAAACATTCCGAAATTTGGTTTTCCACGAAAGTATCGGATATTTTATGATAATTTTTGATTTAAATCCGCTTTCACGTATCCGCTTTTTTTACAGGATAAAATTAAACTTCCGCTTCCAACATGGGAAATCTTCTTACAAATAATTTTCCCCGAAGAAATTCCGTGATTATTTAGGTAAGCGCTCGTCGCCAGGCGAAATCTTTTAATACAAAAAAGCTTCCGGCTTCCTCGACCTAGTAACCGTTTGCTTGCTACGAATTTTTCTTGATTGAGACACGGGTATATATTGGAGATTATTCCAATTCAAATATTTGTATAGACGGTACAAGGTGCGGACCAATCATATTAGGCTACTACTTTTGATATTACCCAATGTGCTATAGTAACTACTAAAATGCGCTTTCTTCTGATTTTTTTAATTAAAAATTATATTTCAGATAAGAAAACATAACTTCAACTATGATCGTACCTGGCAAACGGCGAGAGCGAACTCTCACGTTCGGTGAACACCAGTTAACAACATTTATAATAATAGACTATTTTTAGATTCTCTGCGTCTCACCAAGAAGAGGCAAAATAGTTCGATTTACAAAATGGTATAGAAAACGTGTACATCTATATTGTATACAATTTTTCTAGCATATTTCCTGCTGTCACCACGTCAAAGGGTGGTTTTTAGTAGTTTTGCTTATGAGCACAATTTGTGTCGAATTGTACATTTCACAGCCGTACAAACGCGTGTTTAAAGGGTTGAGGAATTTCGTGACTCGAACTTTAGTCGTTTAAAACCTTTGATACTGACAATCAATAAAGTGCAAATAATCTCATCCATCACGCAAAACCAGATCTAAAATTCATTTTAAATTCATTTCAAGCTTTTTTTGTTAAAACTGTTGTAATGATCCGACAAAAAAAAATAAAATCGTTCCTTTTATTGTTAACTCCCAGGGGGAAGTGCGTGTAAATAGACACGCAACTTGTTTTTTTCGTCGATTTAAGGCATATGGAGGCCCCGTAGGGCAAAACGGGTATTGGTGACCCCCCTCAACTTTTCGAGAAAATTCGATTGGCAATGTTTTTTGCGTAGGTTGGAGCCCTGGTGGTCCAAATTAATTTCTGAATAGTCAGATCGACGTAGTTTGACGAGTTCTACAACTTAGCTTTACCAGTTTTTTTTTAATTATTGTGAATTTTTGAAGTGCGTGTTTATTAACACACATTTCCTCCCTACGGGTTCCCAAAAACTCCTTACCCTGAGAGTTAATATAGCAAAAAATACTTTTATTTCTCTAGAAAATTTTAAAACTTTTTCGTAAATTGTTCTAGATTATTCTGAAAGATAAATTTTATAAAAATTTTTTCACTTTATCTACCATTCCTTGAAAGTACTGTTGGGAAAAATAAAAGTGAATCTGTCAGCAAATCACATCATATCGTTGTCATATTTGTCGTGAACAACGCAATCCTTGTGTCTTTATAAAACAATACGCATACTGGTACGTGTACTTCATCACATGCCGGAACTACCGTGTGATGTGATAAATTTGTATTCCAAAAATAATTGAACGTTTAAACCATACAAACGAACAAA
The DNA here is from genome assembly GCA_004367875.1 of Oikopleura albicans. Classification (NCBI taxonomy): domain Eukaryota; kingdom Metazoa; phylum Chordata; class Appendicularia; order Copelata; family Oikopleuridae; genus Oikopleura; species Oikopleura albicans. The sequence continues at coordinate 135,516 of SCLG01000098.1, read as the reverse complement.
ATAGAACATGTAAATGAAGGTTTCCTTTTTGAAGTTTTCCAGTGTTGCAACCTACGCACTAAACTTTTGAAATAACATTTTGAATTTGAAATACAGTCAGGGGTCCTAAATGTGCGTTCTCTTGATGTTCATGTCTCTCTAGATGTGCGTTTTTCGGAAACAAACGCTTTTTGAAACCAAAAATGCACATCTAGAGACCCCTGAGTCAGGGGCCCTGACTCTAACTCTTTTTTGTGATGTTTTATAGTGTCTCAACCTACGCACTCAACTTTTGAAATTTATATTATTTTTTTTTTAATTCTCCTATAAACTCATAAATAATCCTGACACATACTTTCGTAAAACGGAAATTATACCGGTATGATTTAATTAATAGATGCTGAGTTTTGAATAAAATGAATGAACGTTTTAAACTGTACTGCACTCGGCAAGCGAGTGAAATAGAACATGTAAAATTATCTAACAAACGGAACCGTATTGGCTTTTAAATTAGCAACATGGTGCCGGGCAGCAAGTCGAACAAAAAAAAATGAACATCTTTTTCGCGGAAATATCTAATGGTCACCTTTTTTAGACGTTCGACGATATCCGCAGTGCCGAACGTGGAACAGGAACGTTTCATAAAAAATCAACTAAGCTTGATTTATACGAGCAACTCATTACAAAACGATTATAGTTAAAAAATCGTAAGACTTCTAAATGTTCATTCATTCATTACTAAAGACTTGGGCGCCGTCAACGAACATTGATGTTAGAACATGCGTTATGAAGTGACCATATACCGTATGTTCAATGAAACACAATGGCATTATGTGTTAACTAAAATAATCATACACGATACTGAGCATAAAATTCATTCATACTGCTCGCGGACAAACAATGTACACAGGGTGCGCAGTTAACCGCCACCCTTCGCTGTGTGCCCAACTGGCGGTTAACTGCAAAAGTGGCGGTTAAGAGGGTGGCGGTTAACTGCGCACCCTGTGTATCACAATTATTTGTACTCGTTCAAGTAATCTGAATGAGCAAATACATCACCTACCTGCTTAAAGTAACACTCATTTTCTGCCTACGCACTAGTGCGGCACTACCTACGCACTAGTGCGGCGCCACCTACGCACTAGTGCGGCACCACCTACGCACTAGTGCGGCACTACCTGCTTAAAATTACAGTTCCACCTACTTGCTTAAAAAAAACTCGTAAAGGGCTATGAGTCTTGGACGTCACCGACATAATGTAGATGCAATTTTTGACCAAAAATTTTTAACATAACTTTTGGGAAATCACTTGATCAAATATGATGAGTAATCATTGATGGTTTAATACTTCTGCGCGTATAACAAAGAGTTAATAAAAGGTATATATTTTGGTGCTCACAAATTCAAGATTCTTCGTACGCATGCTATTGGTACCGTGTGCTCTAACGGCGTCGGCATGTGCGTAGCATATAGACCTACATCCTAAGTGACTTTCAAAATGACAAAGAATGTATAAACCAAAGCAAGTCGAAATACAGATGTTCAAAATCTTGATGCCAAAATCCCCTCAATTTTACACTTATTAGACAAACACCATTTCAAACGAAATGTGGCTCAAATCTCAAGTGGAACAGTTTTATTTTGGATTATGGCGCCCGGCAGTTGATATATCACTCAAGACCCAATTGTTTTTTCACACTTTGATGCTGACAGGATTGACGTTAGGGCGGCAGCCCTGGCGGCTGAAATCACGTTGGATTTTGACATGGACAC
>SCLG01000098.1:85400-114199 GCA_004367875.1 Oikopleura albicans | reverse complement strand
CCAAAAACTCTTCCCCCCTGAGAGTTAATTTTAAAAAATCTACTTTCTTTTAGTTTGCTCAACTTTTATATGTTAAGGACAAGTCAATTAGCCAACGACTATACAAAAAAGCTGATCGACTAAACTTAACACAATTCATGGAACAGACCAGGCCAACATATTGGGTTGACAATTGTTTCTTTGGGTCTTATGATTGTGCATTAAATTGGCAACGATTGATTACATTTCACGGCCAATGTTTATTTATTGATGCAAACCGATTTTCAGACTATAGTCCCGGGAACAGCTTGGACATATCAATTGTAGTGAACGGGTCCGACAATATTGGGGGTTGGCAAGGCACCGATACAGGTAAATGACATTTTAAAGAAATTATCAATTTTCTGAACGTCAGCGACAAACGCGGTTAATTTTGCATATAATAAGAGGTTCAAAAGTATCAAAACCGATAACCGGATAAGTTCCGGTTAATTAGAGATTGGTTTTCGTTAAAATAACCGTAATAGGCATATCAACAAAAAACCCAATCGGGGATAACTCTTCTCGATCTCGAGCTATTTCCAAAATAAGTCAAAACAGTGTCAATTGGCACTATCGGGAGCGCAGCAGTTACCTAAATGATACTAGATCATAATTGGGATAATATGATGTTTTATTATTTATAGGAATATCAGCATATTTCACGCATCCCAGTCAACCAACGATTCTGTCCAAATATAATTCAATTATATTGAATTCGAAATTCACGGCGAATATACGATTCAAGCATGTGAAGCGAACCTTTTTAGGTAGACCATATACACACTGTGCCCAGTCGGGGACGCGACCAAACCATGTTTACAGTCAATATTTTTGTATGGAAGTTATTTTGATGGCACGATTGTGTGATGCTTGCGGTTGCTATCCAGCATATAACGAAGCGCTGAATCAATTTGACGCATGTAGGAAACGACGTGAAATACTACCAATCAGTTGAAAACCGTAAGAGAGAAAAAAATAAGCCATAACCACCAATTTTTTTCGAATGGGCCTTAAATCCAATTTATCACGTGACAGGGTTAACTTGAGCCAAAACTGGATTAGCCCACTAAAATCCTTTTAATTTTACGTCGAATGGCTAAATTATTTTTTTTTTCGAAAAAAAATGATGGTTATGGCTTATTTTTTAGTAATTATAGACAACGTGTATACAATTACTTTGGTTAACAATTTGCTCTAAAGAGCTCAAATAGTTACGTAACGAACTCAATTTTGATAAAATGTTACAATACGGTAGTAATTCTCAAAAAAGTCCCTGTAATTTTTCTCAACATGCTGATTGTGCGGCTCCAATTATTTCCAGCTTTCGATGGGAGCAGCGTGAGTCATGTCCCCCACCATGTGTTGGCTATGATTATATTCAAGCGATGATACAGGTAAAAAATGTACTACCACACTCATTTTGTTTTTATTTTTAACAACTAAAAAGTGTTGTATTAAAAGCAACTAATTTCATCTTGTTGCAATCAAAGACGAGTACCAAATGATGGTTTTTAAAATGCCAAAAACAAGCATATAATTAACAGAAGGGTCCAATAATAACGTTTTATTCTTGATATTTTTTTTTGTTAACAAACCGACCCTTACACCATTAATTAAGTAAAATAATAGACATTTCGTAGAACAAAAACATTTGAAAAGATTTTTTTATTTGATGTCCCCAAAATTTACTTCAATTTATGAGGAATTGAATTTCAAGTGCGAAAAATTGGTCAAGCGCGACTATACATGTAGAAAAACAACAGTGTTACCCAGTGTAGGAAACGGGAAAGCTAATTTTTCCCGCTTCCTCCCGTCCCCGTGAAACCCCAATCATCCCGTCCCCGTGCAAATCCCCTACATTACTAATGGTGAGAGTCAGTAAAATGCCATTTGTTCAGTACGGAGAAACGGCGCCCCAAAGAACATCAAAATATCAACAAGTTTCATTTAAAGTGGCGCTCGACAAAGAAGCCGACATGATTCATGCGGAGTCGCAGGCTTATTCCATTTCATCACTACTTGGCGATATTGGAGGAGCAACCGGACTTTTTCTCGGATTAAGTGTTGTTGTTATGTCTTCAAATGATTAAAATTGTGTAATCCAGCCCAGCGTTGTGAATTTTTGGAAATCCGCGTTGGCGTAGGAGGGTTGGGCGCCCCTACCGGCACTAGTCGATTTCTAGAATCTACAAATTCGTAACATTTGGGCCCGATAATTCATAATAAATAATGAAGACCAATAAAAGGTATAATTGAAAAGGCCGGATGGCTTGCAATGCTTTTTTGTGGCGTCAAAAAACCCGACGAGAAAAAAATTGTCGAAAAAACGGACACAGCTAAGAAACCGCAACCGACTGAGCAGTCATACTTGACGGTCATTAATGTGTCGAGAGGGCCACCAAACTACCTCCAAACGTTACATATTCAAGAGTCTCAAAAATATATGGCGCCATCAGCTTTTAATATTTATTTTGATAATAAAGATATTTAACTATTGAACCCTTAACCCTCAAGCACGACCCCGGACGTTTTCCGGCCCCGGGTGAAAAAACACAATTTTCGGGTTGGTCGGTCCTCAGGGATGTGCTAAATAATCGTGATTGGGAGTTAAATACTTAGTACAAAGTTGAGAAATTCGTCATAATTCTGTTTTAAAACGCAAGTTTGCCAAAAAAACATCTACGATAATTAAAAGTGGTGAACAAACGCGTCTTGTTAACGCATATTGCGTCAACCTATGGGGTGGTATGTATTTCCTCAATCATTATTTGTTCGAGTCATTACAATTGTTACTAAAACTTAAATAATAGTATACATATAAAATAATAAAGTAGTTTTCAGATGACAAGTTTTAAATTTTCAAGTAAAAAGTTTTGATGTTTGTGTATTTGAACTTTGGCTTAACCCCCATCCAAAAAACAGGGACGTTTGTCCCTACACCAGAAATAGACGCATTATTTTTGTTGTTCTGACAAAATGAAAAAAAAAACCATTTAGGTCTTCCGGTTGACCGGCAATTAACCGGTAAATGAGCTAAACGAAAATTGTGTTTTTGTGGTCAAATTGGCCAAAAAGTGTTCAAGGGTGGTCGAAGATCTTTCGAAAGTGTGTCCGTTCAATTTAGGACCATCGATTTGCTTATCGTGCGATATTATTAACGATCAGAGAAAACTCTCAGAATAGAAAATACAAAACAGGGACAAACGTCCCTGTTTTTTATTGGGGTACCGCGGCGGTACCGTACCGCTAACTATTTTTGGTTGGGGGTTAAACTGTTTGCCCTTTTTTGCAACTGACAAAAATAATTCACCAAAAAGCGAAATATACAACTCATATAATATCATGATGCCACTTAGTATGTCGCATACTGTACAGAGGGAAACGAATGGATGATTGAAAGCCATCGCAATTATTTTTCCACATAGTAGCTTTTCCAGCGTAATTGATTAGGTAATCTTTTTTCAAAATAGTAATTTACTCAGCGAAATAAGACGATCATCAGGTTTTATTTAACGAGCAAGTCAATATCAATTTGTAATAACCAAAATCATTTTTTCCGATCTACCTACGGTGTATTTCCGAACACAGCCATGGTTTTTAAAAGGCGAGAGAAAATAGCGACTGACTCCGGATTTGAGGAATATGATGGTGAAACAGCGAAAGCAGCAAAGGTGACTGCGAGTCAAAAAGGTACTTAATTCTCGCGACCCTTTTTTAATATCCTGTTGCGTCCTAGCGGGCCCCGACAGTGCCATATGGCACTGTTTTCATTTATTTCGCTGATATCTCGAAATCGACAAGAGGTATCCCTAACCGGTTTTTTTCGCTTGGTTTATTAATGGATGCTATTTTTTCGTCATAATTAATTTCCGGTTAACAAAAAAATGGACATCCGATAAGGAGAGATACCTTAGTATTAAAACAGTAACTGGATCTCCATTTCCAGTTAAATAGACATTGGCTTAGTAGAGAAATAAAGGAACCTGAAATTTTTTACTAAACCATTGTATACAAAAGAGACGGAAAATTCTAATACGGCGTAGTCTAGTTACTGCATGTGACAATTTTGCCGATAATTCGTGGTATCAACATATAAAAACCGGTTATCGGATATCCGTTTACGGTTAACGGAAAATTATTTTTGAGACCAAAAATAACCATCATCGGCAAAAAAATAAATACAAAAACCCGATTGGAGACTACTCTTATCTATTTCGAGCTATTAGCGAAATGAATGAAAACAGCGCCATATGGCACTGTCGGGGTCGCAAGAGTTAACATTTAAAATGAAAAAAGGGCTGTCAGAATGCAAAAAGTTGTGTAGCTTTGTTAATCTCGAAATGACAGGTTCAATTATTTTATCAGAAAACCGAAAAAACGGCAAGATAAAGGGTGACAATTAAGAGCGCATTTGTATAATATATGTATATTATCTAATATATATAGACATTTCTATAGAAATAACTGATCTAGAAAACCAAATTGGTTTAGTATTATACTAAATAGTAAATAGACGGAATTAGTGCCAAGCATTTTTATAACTAATTTTCAGATTCGATGTCTACAAAAATATCGTCCTTCGTAGGTCCATCTTTAACAATCAACCCCATTAATCAATTCTAAATGTGAAATAAGTGGCTTGAAAATCGCTCAAGAGAACATGCTATTAAATCAGATATACAGAGTACAATCGCAAATCAAAAACGGAATGAAAGTAATATTTGAAAGTTACGACTTCATTTTTGTACCAGAAAACTTTTTTTAAAAACATAAAATAAATAAAAATTTTTGATTTGTTTTACCGTTTTTTTAGTTCCCTTTTTGAAAGTTTATAATGGTTAATTCCGGAGTTATTTTTTTAATTTTTGAAAATAACTTTTTGTTCGGTTTCTTTCTAAATCATTAAGAACTGACAAATTGAAACTAATTGAAACAAATCTCAAATTGGCGGGCTCCGGATAACAGGCTGTAAATGAATCGTTTTATGATACATCGGACTAGCAACATGAGTACCTCATAAAACTTATTCAAGTTTGTTTGTTTCAAATTTGGATACAAAGTTTCCTTTTGATAGTAAACTCTAGGCCCACAAAAACAAAAAAAATAACAATGTCAATTTTGTCGCATTCGTTCGGTGAGATTCAAATCTTAATCTATAGTTTATGGACCGGAAAATTTATCTGATTTGGAATTTATCTGTATCAAGAAAAATTGATAAAATTGAGATCAGTTGAAAATTGAGATCAGTTCAAAAAACTTCAATGGCGAAAAATCGATATTTTAAAATTTTAGCAGAGAAAAATGGAAATAATGACGAATGTAATCACAAAATGAGAGTACCGTATGGGGGATTTTGAAGCCCGATTTTTAAGGGGTTACACATGAGAGTACCGTGAAGGGTGATTTTGAAGCTCGATTTTTAAGGCGATACACACGCTCAAATTTCCGATTTTTAAGTCCTGTTTCCGTAGCTCTTTTTTACGAATTTGTGTCAAAACTAGACCAGAAATTCCATTATGGAGACATGATAGAGAATTAAAAAAAAAGAATTACATTTTGTATGATACATTTTTTGTGGTACACACGATGCGCAGTTGAACCGCCACCCTTCGCGGCGTCCTCAACTGACGGTTAACTGCAAAAGTGGCGGTTAACTGTGCAGTGCGTAGGCGATTTACTTCCTACATTTTTTTGGTTCTAATTTTTTTTTTTTCATCTTTTTTCAGCTTTTGGCTATGGAATTCTAGAAAATCGTATTGAATACTGAGTAACTGATTTCGTTTTTAGGCAGGCGAGTGAAGTATACGCCCAATGATGCCGAGTTAAACGCTACCGATGGTACAATTGACTACAACGGTACAGTTGAAACGCAACCTAGTGGCGATGAAACACTCAAATGGGAGGTGAGTTTTCATTTTGAAATGAAGAGAATAATCGTGTGAATAATAAAATTAGCGGACTTTGAAAATCCGACTCGTAGATTGCTTGTATCATTGGGCTATTCTCTTCTATTGCAAAAAGCAATCTAATTGATTCCCTGAATTAATACCGGTATACTGGTATATCAATTTGAGTTTTACGCGCAATGTTTGAGAATTTATGTTCAATTAAATGGTATGACAATGAAAATAAACAAAGATTTATCAGTTGTGACAACGAATAAAAACCAAGAAGCGGTGTGTTACCGATTTTTTCCGAGATGTTTTTCGTCTAATACGAATTCAAAACATAGTAAATTACAATTCGGCCTAACAAAATGCTCTCTTGCGCCGAACCGTGTCCCTTCTTTCCAATTATTTGTCTGTAATGTTCTTTTTGGAAATACCGGATGGTCAATCTAAAGCTGGACAGTGTCGGCAAAGTGGCGCTGAGTCCAGCCTTAGATTGAACATCCGGTATTTCTAACAAAAACGAAATACACCACCTAACCATTTGACTTAACACATTTTTTTCCGAAAAAAGGTGTTAATTCAAATGCAAATTGTTAAGTCAAATGCAAACTGTTATCTCAAATGCAAACTGTTATCCCAAATGGTGTTATCTCAAATGGTTAGGTGGTGTATAATATAGTGAGTTTTTTTGTACGATTAGAAGAGTAGAAAAAGGCCGGACAAACGTCCGGCCCCATTCTCAGGGATGTGCTAAATAATCGTGTTTGGGGGGTTAAATACAACGTTGAGAAATTCGTCATAAGTCTCTTTAAAACGCAAGTTATCTAAAAAACATCTACTATAAATTATAGTCTATAATTAAAAGTGGTGAACAAAAGCGTTGCGTATTTTGCGTGAACGTATGGGTGGTGTATATTTCCTCAATCATTATTGTAACGAGTCATTACAATTGTTACTAAAATTTAAATAATAGTATACATAAAATAGCTTTCAGATCAAAAGTTTTAAATTTCTAAGTAAAAAGTGATGATGTTTGTGTATTAAAACTCTGACTTAAACTGTTTGCCCTTTTTCGCAATTGACAAAAATTATTCACCAAAAAGCCAAATATACAACTCATATAATATCATGATGCCACTTAGTATGTCGCATACTGTACAGAGGGAAACGAATGTATGATTGAAAGCCATCCCAATTATTTTTCCACATAGTAACTTTTCCAGCGTAATTGATTAGGTAATCTTTTTTCAAAATAGTAATTTACTCAGCGAAATAAGACGATCATCAGGTTTTATTTAACGAGCAAGTCAATATCAATTTGTAATAACCAAAATCATTTTTTCCGATCTACCTACGGTGTATTTCCGAACACAGCCATGGTTTTTAAAAGGCGAGAGAAAATAGCGACTGACTCCGGATTTGAGGAATATGATGGTGAAACAGCGAAAGCAGCAAAGGTGACTGCGAGTCAAAAAGGTACTTAACTCTCGCGGCCCTTTTTTTAATATTCTATTGCTGCCCAGCAGGCCCCGACAGTGCCATATGGCACTGTTTTTATTTATTTCGCTAATATGTCGAAATCGAGCTCTCCCCAACCGGTTTTTTTGCGCTTGGTTTATTAATGGATGATATTTTTTGTCATAATTAATTTCCGGTTAACCAAAAATTGACTTCCGATAAGGAGAAATACCTAAGTATTAAAACAGTAACTGGATCTCCATTTCCCGATCTCCATTTCAATTAAATGGACATTGGCTTAGTAGAGTAATAAAGTAAGTTTTTACTAAGCCATTGTATGCAAAATAGACGGAAAATTCGAATACGCCGTAGTCGAGTTACTGTATGTGACAATTTTGCCGATAATTGGTGATATCAACATATAAAAACCGGTAATCGGATATCCGTTTACGGTTAACGGTAAATTAATTTTTAGACCAAAAATAACCGTCATCAACAAAAAAACAAAAACAAAAACCCGATTGGAGATTACTCTTATATATTTCGAGCTATTGGCGGAATGAATGAAAACAGCGCCATATGGCACTGTCGAGGTCGCAGGAGTTAACATTTAAAATGAAAAAAGGCTGTCAAATTGTTAAAAGTTGTGTAGCTTTGTTTATCTCGAAATGACAGGTTCAATTATTTTATCAGAAAACAGAAAAAAACGGCAAGATAAAGGTTGACAATTAAGAGCGCATATATATAATATCTGAGCTAGGAAACCAAATTGGTTTAGTATTATACTTAAATTGACGTCCATAATTAGCGTCAAGCAATTTTATAACTAATTTTCAGATTCGATGTCTACAAAAATATCGTCCTTCGTAGGTCCATCTTCAACAATCAACCCCATTAATCAATTCTAAATGTGAAATAAGTGGCTTATAAATCGCTCAAGAGAACATGCTATTTAATCAGATATATAGAGTACAATCGCAAATCAGAAACGAAATGAAAGTCATATTTGAAAGTTACTTTATTTTCGCGCTAGAAAACGTATTTTAAAAACATATTATACATAAAAATTTTGATTTGTTTTTGCCAAATTGTCCAATATTTTTCAGTTAATGAATTAAACACATCTTACTATTTCAATTTATCATACACATATAAAGTGTTTTCAAAATTGCTTAACTCTCAGGGGAAGGAGTTTTTGGGAACCCGTAGGCCCGGACCATAGGGGGAAAATGTGTGTAAATAAACACGCATTTAAAAAATTCACAATAATTTGCAATAAATCAAAAAAAAACTGGTAGAGCCAAGTTGTAGAGCTTGTCAAACTACGTCGATCTGACTATTGAGAAATTGGTTTGGGCCACCAGGGCCCCCTAGAGAGCTGTTTGAAATCTCCAACCTACGCAAAAAAACCGTCAATCAAATTTTCTCGAAAAGTTGAGGGGGGTCTAAATCGACGAAAAAAAAAACAAGTTGCGTGTCTATATACACGCACTTCCCCTGCGAGTTAAACGTATAATTTACAAGGTATTGTCATCGTAGAATATATTAACTCTCATGAAGACAAGGGTGCAGATTTGCACCAAGCGAGAGGTGTCCAGATGAGTTGTTTTAAAGACATCGCTGTAATTTTTTTATTTTTTTTTTCTTTTCGAAACTTGGTTGGTTTGTTTATTAAAACAATTTTTTATTTGTGTTACCGTTTTTTTACCTTGTGAAAAATTAATAAACTCGTCGGAGTTAAATTTTTCAATTTTTGGAAATAAGTTTTTTTCGGTTTCTTTCTAAATCATTAAGGACTAACAAATTGAAACTAATTGAAACAAAGCTCAAATTGGCGGTCTCCGGATAACAGGCTGTAAATGAATCGTTTTATGATACGTCGGACTGGCAACATGAGTACCTCATAAAACTTATTCAAGTTTGTTTGTTTCAAATTTGGATACAAAGTTTCCTTTGATAGTAAACTCTAGGCCCACAAAAACAAAAAAAAAACAATGTCAATTTTGTCGCATTCGTTCGGTGAGATTCAAATCTTAATCCATAGTTTATGGACCGGAAAATTTATCTGATTTGGAATTTATCTGTCTCAAGAAAAATTGATAAAATTGAGATCAGTTGAAAATTGAGATCAGTTCAAAAAACTTCAATGGCGAAAAATCGATATTTTAAAATTTTAGCAGAGAAAAATGGAAATAATGACGAATGTAATCACAAAATGAGAATACCGTATGGGGTGATTTTGAAGCCCGATTTTTAAGGGGGTACACATGAGAGTACCGTAAACTTTACGGCGTAAAGGGGTGATTTTCAAGCCCGATTTTTAAGGCGGTTACACACGCTGAAATTCTCGATTTTTAAGTCCCGTTTCCGTAGCTCTTTTTTGCGAATTTGTGTCAAAACTAGGCCAGAAATTACATTATGGAGACATGATAGAGAATTGAAAAAAAAAACGAATTACATTTTATATGAAACATTTTTTTTGTAGTACACACGATGCGCAGTTAACCGCCACCCTTCGCGGCGTCCTCAACTGACGGTTAACTGCAAAAGTTGCGATTAACTGCGCAGTGCGTAGGCGATTTACTTCCTACATTTTTTTGGTTCTAATTTTTTTTTCATCTTTTTTCAGCTTTTGGCTATGGAATTCTAGAAAATCGTATTGAATACTGAGTAACTGAGTTCGTTTTTAGGTAGGCGAGTGAAGTATACGCCCAATGATGCCGAGTTAAACGCTACCGATGGTGCAATTGACTACAACGGTACAGTTGAAACGCAACCTAGTGGCGACGAAACACTCAAATGGGAGGTGAGTTTTCATTTTGAAATGAAGACAATAATCGTGTGATTAATAAAATTAGCGAACTTTGAAAATACGACCCGTAGATTGCTTGTATCATCGGGCTATTCTCTTCTATTGGAAAAAACAATCAAATTTATTCTCTGAATTCATACCGGTATACTGGTATATCAACTTGAGTTTTACGCGCAAAAAATGAGTATTTAAGTTCAATTAAATGGTATGACAATAAAAATAAACAAAGATTTATCAGTTGTGACTACGAATAAAACCAAGTAGCGGTGTTTTACCCATTTTTCCGAGATATTTTTCGTCTAATACGAATTTAAAACATAGTAAACTACAATTCGGCCAAACAAAATGCTCTTTTGCGCCGAAACGTGTCCCTTCTTTCCAATTGTTTGTCTAAAATGTGTCACTCTACAGAAGTGCTTTTTGGAAATATTTCTATATATGTACTACCAAAAATGAAATAACCAATCAATACGCTTCAGAAAGAATTAAAAGAAGGAGCCCTGTTCGAAGTTAATGAACTGCAATTGCAACTTAAAGCAGCAAAAGAAGAACTTGCTTCTCTAAAATCAGATCATCTTGTTTTGGCACGGACGCGGACCATTAAACGGTTATTGGATCATATCAAAATTCAAGGTACGGAAAATATCAGCACAGAAGCAATAAAAAAGGCACAAGAACGTGGTCCTTTAATTACTCGACTTCGTGACGAACTCAATGACAAAAATCGGGAATTGGCCGAAGCATTAAGGGTTTGAAATCGATTTTAGTGATTGGGCGTGAAAATTTAACCAACTCGGAAGAACCTAGCTACTGGTGTGGCTCACACCGTGGGGGTAATGAATTTGTCACCGAGCTGAACGAACCTCGTTGCATATTGACGAGTCCCATAACTTATGGCCCATAAGTCAATATACGACGAGTCCCGTTCAGCTAGGTGACAAACTCATTATCCACACCAGTAGTATGATATTACTAATATCCTAATATAAAAACGTTGAATTCCTTTTAAGAAATATAATGAGTAACAAAAATGGATACTACAGCGCAGAGTTAAATTACGCAATGTTACACTTCTGTAGTTAGGTGAAAAATTTGCACTGCAAATTAACTGCGTAGGCAAAAATGATAATTGGGAAAATTAATGAAATCCTGCATGATGTTAATTTTCGGCTAGATATTATCTTAACTCCCAGGGGGACAACGGTCCAAATTTGGACCAAACGCAGGCCTATCCTGCAGAGCTGCGCAAGTGGTGAGATGTTACACTTTTTGGGTCTCAAATAGCTAATTTTAAACCCTGAAAGTGACTGCTCGACTCGCGCAAAAAGAGCAACATCTCTATGATGTGACGATCAAATTGAAGCGGCTAGAAATTAAAGCTGAGAAGGATTTGGACGACTCCCAATCGCACGTAGCCGAATACGCCAATCGAAACAGTGAACTCAGCATAAAAGTCAAAAAACTTGAACAGGCCATCATTAAACAGCGAAGCGTCAAAATTAAACTTGAAAAAGATGTACAGGAAAAACAGGCTCGTGTTAAACATTCGCAACGACGCTTACTAATTTAGGGCAATACCATAATTCTGTTATTTTTTTGGCTAAAAATATTTTCCAGTTATCAAAAACAGTTTTATGTACATAGTTATTAGAACGACTCATAGTGTCATAGTGATGATGTCTTGGACGTGACCGCTCATAGTGTACAATTTTGCTTGCCCGCTTTCAGTGGCTTTAAAAAAGGTAATCCGCCAACATCTGCGCCACACGGTGTGACAAAAAAGGTTTCAGGCGTGAAAATTTAAGTTAGAAAAAATGATGAAAATGTTAATCCCCAGAAAACATACTGTAATCAGATGTCCGGTTTAAAATTCTAACTCAAATTTTGCGCCGTTCGGCGCCTCTGTACGACGTCTGTACCGTGCTCACGCCTAAAACCTTTTTTGTCACACCGTGCGCCGTGAAGGGTATTTTGGCGACCATTTTTGATCGCTAAAAAATTGTTTATTGTGTGGCTTTTCTGGTTGTTAAGTCCTGTCTAAAACACCATTTGGTGACTATCTGGTCGCCAAGTCACATTTTAAACATCTCTTGGCGATCAAATGGAAAAATTACCTCACTCTCCGCTAAATGTAGTATAGATTGACTTAAAATTTATCAACACGAAGTTAGATTCGATGCCAACAAGTTAGTGAGCAGAATCTAAAGATCGAAGACGAAGTAAGACTTGCGTATGAGAAGCTAAGAAAAGAACGGCAAGCAGCAAATGACGCCCGAACGGCCGAAATTGTTATGCAAGCAGAAGCAGATTTGGCTGCCGCCCGTTCTGAAAGTATGTTATTCAATTAAAATAATTAGAAACACTAGACATTAAGAGTTAGTCTTATCCGAAAAGTTTTCCTGTCAGGGCAATTACTGTGCGCCCAAATTGAACGTTTGAATTCTCCGTATATAAACCTAATCCAAATTGAATAGGGAAGCCTAGCCAATTTTATTAATAAATCTCATAAAAAGTCAGATTTGCTTTCTTGGAAACTAAACGGTGTTAAAACAGTTTCAAACCTGTATGTGTCCATACTGGAAAACGATTCCGGGTAAACAACTAATTAATGCAGTGATAGACAAAATACATGTCCTAAAATAAAATTTTAATATAGATGTATTAATGGGTAAGATAACTTTTTTTAACACACTGTATTTGGAATCAAGCCCAAAACGCTTAACTACATCAATATCTTCATGTTAAATAACATGTGAGAAATACTGCCATTAAATAAAGTAAGTATAAAGTACAGAATGTATAACATTGAATATTTTTTTGCATTGGAACATTTGCAGAATAAGGAATGTTTCACTGTGACGAATGAAATAATACCGCACTCGACAGTCTAACGGCCCCGAAAAATTTTACCGTTTAGTTTCGATTCCAAACTACTAACTTTGTACTTTATACCGAAATATATCTTTGGCGTTTAACCCTATGCTTCTACTCAGATACGATTCCGTCATTATACATATATGCACTCACCAATTAAAATGCTCGTCATATTCATATTTGTAAACCAAATCACATCAATTTTGTTTGAAAATATCGGTAAATGTCTTGATTCACATTTTTTGCTTTTGGTACCATTAGGACTCTGCATGTGCTTTAAATGAAAGCCTTTTTTATATACGCATGAATATATATAACATAGTATTAAATTATTCAAATAAAATCATTTAGTTAAAAAAACGGAAGCAAATATCACAAAAATAGAGAAAGAAAACGCAGAATTAAGAAGCCAGATAACATTAGTGGTATGTAAAATTCTCGAAAGTTATCCATGATAACCATTAATTTCAGGCAAAACTAAAAGGTCAATTGAAAGACGTTAAATCTCAAGTTCAGGCGTTACATGCAGAAAACAAGAATTTGAGTACTCAGGTAATTCAATTTATAAATGGACCGATTCACTCTCAATAAAGAGGGTTTGCTGTCAGCGGTGTACACTTTTTTTTGTTTAATTGGAAGGTTAAATGATGGAGATAATAGTATTTATAAAGAACTTACTTTTAGAATATGGATATAAATCAACGGTTGAGAGAACTACGCTCGGGTTTGGAAACCAGCGCTCGGAGTATCAGTGAGGTTTTAATCACAAAAAAATAAAAATTTGACAAAAAAACAACTGTTTAGGGTGCAAGTTTGTCTATGGATGTATCAATGGAAAGTCCAGAATTAATCGCCCTCAAAAAAGAAAACAAAGATTTGAAACGACAATTGCAAGAACTCGATGTGCGTATAGACTACATTAAACCTAACAATAATAACTGCATGATTATAAATTATAACTGGGTCGTCACTAAGTACTCCTTAGTTTTGAATGCATGAACCCTACATTGTGTTTTCGTTCTAGGATCCTAATTTTCATTAAGTCCTACAATTACTGCATATTGTGCAGTACTCACTTTAACCTTTGAACACATATTGAAAAAATTCCCTTAACACATCGGTGACGACTAAAACAATTTCTTAGATACATATGGAAACAAAAAAGGTAGGTTGAGAAATAATTGGGACAAAGCATGTTTTTTGCGGTTCCTTACTCAAATTATTGCTTAATTGCTTTTGAGTAATCAAGCTGCAAAATTGATTGCTCTATGTTGAGTTTTACTGTCTTTACACTTAATGACAGCAAAACCAAGTGAAATGTTTTTTGTATGCCCGGTGAGACATGTCTGACCGGTGTCCGCAGCTTAACCACCTTTTTTCTGAGTTCAATTTTTTTAATTTGCGCTCGGCTTCAAGAAGTTAAATTAGATCTAATAGGAAGTGTTTTTGCGTAATCGGCATAATGGATTGCAGATCGTAGAATGAAAAACAATCTGAAATTATAATTTATAATGATAACATTCGCATAACAACCAAATTCCAGGAACTAATATTCGGCAAGGATGACCGCCCGACTTCGGATTACTACACTTCCGATAGCTCTTCTGTATCTAAATCAACTACTAAACGCGTTATACGCAAAATCTCGCTAACGTTAGAGAAAAGCAGCACCTTGCCCAGATTACCATCAGAAACGGTAAGAAATCAAATAATAATTTCATAGCTTTGACTCAAACTATGGTTACATAAAATGAGAGCTTGAAAATGATTTTGAACCAACCAATGTTGTTTAAAAATGTAGTTTAACATGTTTTCCGGCTTAGTATTTGAATTTTTTGAATTTTGTAACGGGCAGCCCCGTGCAGCATGGTTAAAAAATCTAAAGTTACAAAAACGAAATTAACTACTGGCATGGTATAAGTATAAATTCAGGGATAAGATTATTTAACGACTATGCATTGAGCAGTTAACCGGACAGTTTTAGACAAATTTTAGTGGTCGGTTACCGGCACATTCTGTGTAAACGCAAAAAGGAAAATACTCCGGTCGCGAATCAGGTATTAGCGTGCTGTAGCGCGATTTATTTAAGCAAACATACTGGGCGTTCCTTTCTTCAATGCATGAGCGAATTTTTATTCACAGTTTTCGAGAAGCACTGGTATAATAACGGTGCAGTTTGTTCTTAAACGCTTTCTGTTTAGAGAGGACGAAACATTGGCTTGAATATGTCAACGGACATCAGTGTCAGTTCGCGAAGAGCGGAACGCGAGGCCCGAGTCAAACGTCTCACACTTCTAACCAGAAAAAATGACGAACATGTTCGAAAGTTTATTGAGGCAAATAGCGTCGATGCAAATGCTATCAGGCGGCGGTTAAAACATAATTAGAATTATTGACATTTTTTGATGCATCTTTATTTATTGTGCCAGCCACATAAAGCCCATAGCCTATATGGGCCATAGGAGTTTCTAATAATATAAGTTAAGTTATTATCTATCGCAGTAATTTTAAACGCGAAAAAAATAAACAATGTTACCACTTTTTGGTTACGTTGCTTGACAGCGCGTCTGAGGCGTATGTGGCCTGTCATTGGTCCGTTTTATAGCTCAATGAAGCTCAAAGAATGGAATGCTTTGAATTCTGAAGTTCAAAGAAGGAAATAGCTCAATATGGTTATTTATATTGGTTATTTAAATCTATAATGGAAACTTTTATGCGAATTATAAAAATATCTCCATAAAGAATAGTTTCGAAAAAAAAACAAATGCATATTCAATTAAAAATTTCAAAAAATCTTATAGTGCTACCTTTTCAAAAAATGTATTTTTCAGATTCGTCCATTTTTTTTGGACACGTCTTAGCTAAATGCGATCGATGCGAGGCAACCGTCGAGACCTCAGAAAAAAAACGAAAAAAAACAATAGACAAAAAATTGACAGAAAAAGAAAACTGGGAAACTTTTTTTTTTCTGTCGATTTTTTGTCTATTGTTCTTTTTTTTTTCGCGGGGCCTCGACGGTTGCATTGTATCCAAATGCGATGTGGTAAATGTTTATAACAGCCTATTGATAAGTATGCTTGACGACGATGCCGTCGAACCCGATTATACTGACTCTGAAGACGAGACTGTATCATTCAATATGCCAAGTGAAAATTATTTAATGTCGGGTGGAAAATCTGTGTCAATTGGTGACGAAGTAATTGTCCAACAATCGTCTAGATCCACTCGACGAATCGTCAGTTAACTGACGAAGACTTCCAATTCCCGGCACGCAATCAACGAAACGTTTTACTGACTCTTATGCTTTTTCTGCATGTCGTTACTATAGCCGATCCATTTGGGAGATCAGGCGGATTTTTCCCATCCTTCAATTTGCATCCCCACCAAACGGATCTGTGCCGCAATTTACAGCATACAAATGATTATAAGTTTGCGGATTTATTCTGTAGATGACTCCCTGGTACCTTATGTGTTATATTTTCCTCAGGATTCTTAACTGTATTTAAAGTGAAAATCAAATAAATAAAATAGCATGCAGTTCGTTTGGACCTTTCATTCCATTACCGTGTGTCGACGTCCAGACTGACGGACTTTAAGCAATATTTATATCATTTTATGGCAATGTTTGTAACTTTATAGTCTTAACTTCATGTTTTGTCATACGAATAGTGAAAATATACTCTTTATAGGATGTATTATTATCTTCTCACAGAGAAGTAATATGTTTATTGGGTGAAATGTACATTGACAGGAAAGTAAAGCAGTAGAGCGCCCTAAAATACGCGTAAAATGAGGTAAATACGATCAACAGAGAAATGAAAGGAAATTCACCTACCGGTACATTGACCTTACCGGGTGCATTGGCACATCTGTCCCAACTTCTGTAGAAAAACGGGGACGTTTTAATAAATCGATTTTTTGTAATAAACAGACTGTTATCATTTAATGAATAGTGTGAACTAATAGTGATAACTAATAGTGTGAACTGCATCTATTCTGACAATTGTCAGTGAAAAGTTTAGTTTGATTAAAACCAAACTTCAATCGACTGACCCTTTTATATTTGTGTACCTAAAATTGTTTCTGTCGAGAACGCAACTCAGTTATTTCGTCATTAGATAAATGGAAAAAAATCAAGGGAAGTCTGTAAATTGTTTAAAAAACGTACAAATTAAAAAATAGACGGCCCTTGGGTCCTTTTCAAATTCCTAAAGGCTTCGAGCGGGGAAACATGCGACTCTGTGTAAATATGCTTACAACCACATTGAGGGCAATTAAGTGCCGTAAATCCGTCATTTTCAAATTTTCCAAACTTTTTGTGAAATTCTCGTTTGTGCCAAGATCGGGTGTACTGCTTGGCGGACAAGAATGTGCAATCATGGAAGAATTTGTACGAATCACAGGATCGGCCGCGACTGTCTGCCCAATTTAGATGATTTGCATTACAAATTGGCAAACCATGCGAATCATAAATTAACTTTTCGATTTTTGGAACAACATTTATAATGGATTCTTCTTCTGAGTAGAGCTCTTCAAACTCAATTGATTTTTTGATTAAAGATTTGGAGGAAATTTTGGACTCTAACGGGCAATCGCAGACGTCGGCAATGTTTTCTGCGGCATCGCGACGTTTTCGGGCATAAATGCTGTAATCGGATATTTGATAATTATACTCCGGACTGGCATAATAATCCCAGTTTTCCATGGCACTAATGTCAATTTGGGCATCGTAGATGTAAGAACTACTGAATGAGACGTCGTCTTCGGAGTACTCACTGTAATCATTTGTATATTCTTTTGTCGTTTTGTAGTCGTCATCATAAATATAAACATCATTGTAGTCTTCAATTTGGAGCATATTTTGTTTGCACCGACCACATGGAACATTCTGAAATTAAAATGTAAGTATCGAATGATATCGTGGATAACTCAGTGACATCTGTTATTTACCAACTGACCCTCAGTTTTATTCGTATAAATTAGATATTATAGTTCTCAGTAGCAGCTGATGCGTTAAAATGGTCGATTTCACAGTTGACCCAACTATCCATTGTAGGTATCACCAATTTAAAATTGGCCAGGTTTCCCACGATACTGACGACCTCAAAATTGCTCACGTGTGCTTCAAACTACATACCTTTATATAAAGAATAAATCGACCTTATTAAATCAAAATCATGTTACCTTACAATTGCCCACCTAACCGTTAAGAATTTTAGAAATACAAAAAAAAAGTCATTCGTATCATCCGAGCAAACAACGAGTTACAATCCAGGTTTTGTGCGGTAATTTGGTAAGTTTTTTTTTTAATTTTTTTTTAATGAGTACCTTTATTCTAACAGAAATTTCAAAAAAAAATCGAAAAAACGTTTGTAATTTGTTTTGAATTTGGTTTCAAGAACTGTACTTGCCGTCGACAAAAAAAAATACTGAAATCATGCCGCAGAAGAGTTAAAAATCCTGTTTCTCGACCAATTTTGATGCGTTGGATGCTCCCTATCTTACCTTTAACCAACTACCCGTGCAAAAAACGTTGGCTGGAGAGTCTGATTTGCATGTTCGATATTGTTGTCGGTAATATTCGGAGGATTTGCACTGGCCTTCATCAGCATTTGCCCATTCACTCCACTGTCCAATGTCCATTTCGCCCTCACAATGAACATAAACATCCGAGTGTCCACGCAGGCAGGTACCCCCGTCCCGCTCATAATCAAACATGCGACACTTTTTATCCGAGAGGCACTCGGCACCGGCAATATTAAAGTTGGGAATGCAGGTATTGTTCCACGCGACCGGCATATTGTATCGGTTTTTGTTCATAAAATTTACGTATTCGTCTTCGAGTCCCGTGAATAGAACATTGGCGAAACCGAGGAGATTACAAACAAATCGTCCAAAATTTTTGCCATTTTTGCCACGAATTGAACGTGATCTGATTGTTGGGCTCAAAAACCGTTTTTATTTTCACAAAATGTTGTCCGCAGAAAACTTTAATTTTCTCCTGCTTTCAATTTTGATTGGTCGCGTAACCGTAGTAACGCGAAAAAAATAATAATGATTTGTTCTTTTTTTTTCGGACAAAAAGCGCGTGAGGCGCTTCCAACCTAATGTTTTTTAAATTATTTTTTCTCTAGTTATTTTTGTGCCGATTTTTTCAACCGTGTTAGTTTCGTGAAAATCGGCTGCATCTTCCTAGAATCGCCCAATTTTCCTACAGTGTGTCAAAACTCAAAACTAGCCCATTTTTATTCTAGAAGTTAATACGCAAAATAATTGTGAAAAAGAAAAGCGATGGAATTCTTCTCCCGAAACGTATTAATTTCTAGAATAAAAAATGGGCTTGTTTTGGGGTTTGACACACCGTATAAAAAGGGTACCTGATCTATTTTGTCCAAATTTGATCAGGTACCCCTTTTACATTTTTTGCCCACTTTCTCATATCGCTTTTATTAAATGAAAAACAAAAGTGGTCTATTATAGAACCGGGCAGCCAATTTTCATGAAACTCAAACGGTATCTGTGACTAATAGATAAAGGTAAATATCGAAATTAGAGCCCGACCTTGTTCCACTACAAACGCCGCCAAAGGACCCATACGAAAATTCTTCGCCATAGTTGTAAGCGGCGTATACTCTTCCCGTATTGAAATGCTCTAGGCGAAATTCCCATGGCTGATAATTATCGAGTGACATCGTAAAATGTATTTGTAGCGTCTACCGTGCAGACTTTTTTGTATTTCAACTTTGACCGTTTACATATCGGATATATATATATAAATTCCCATCATTCATGCTGGATTCACTCCTGTTATTAATCACTATTTTTAGATCGGTTTCAATAACCTTATTCATAAAATCGGTAAATAACCTGCATTGTAAAAAGGCACATCGACCTTTTACGTTTGATGTTACATCCATTAATAGTAAAACCAGCGTTATTATTTTAATGGGAAAGAATTAGGGTGATCACAGTCATCTCTTCGACAATAGATTAACTTTGATTACATAAATTTACTACTGAAGAAAATACTATTAAGTAATTACACGAAGAATTATTTATATGCTGAATCAGGGGCATAATTTTCAACATGTGAATTAATAAAATTTATGATTTCACAAAATACGTTTGTTATAATTGGTTAATTTTCTGATATTATCTTAACTTAGATACATAATTAGATTTATATGTACCATACAAATTAACATAGTATTCACCTACTCATAGGCTATGACTCATTAGGCCCATGAAAAATAAAAAAAAGTTTGAACGTAATGCTATAGCATGCTGTAGCGTGGAATCCAGGGTGTCCCAAGCTTTCGAGTACAGGAATACCAGAAACAGTACAAAAAATTCAGATTATACATTTTGTAGCTTTTTTGAAACATTTTTCGAAAAAAAAAATTTTTTTCAAAAATTTCGAAAATTTTGCGTAGGTCAAAAAAATTTTACTCCGATTGGGCCCAAAGTAGGCTTAAATGAAAGCCCTTGAATTACTGATTCCGAATATAGAACTATTGTTGCACTTTAGAAGAAAAAAAANAAAAAAAACCCACAATTTCATGTTGAAAATCTTAAAAAATCTCAAAAATGTGTGATTTTCAACTTTAACTGAATTTTTGACATTTTTTTCCGAAGATCCCGTGATAGAGACCTATATCATACTAAAGTCCACTGTATTATTAACCTGTAACTGTGACACCCTAGCCTGGGACACCCTAGCTTGGGACACCCAGCTTGGATGCCCTAAAATGAGTGATTCGTTTCCCATATATCTGTGCTCAGTAAACTGCCGCAAGATCATAAATTATGAAAACTGTTTAAAAGAAACACGTGTGGATTTGGTCAATCATGACCACAATCTTTATATATATATAGTTCGTTGGCCATTTTAACAATAGGATAACAGACGTTTACAATAGGATGTACATTGGTGATTGAGTGATATTGATAATGGCCAGAAAATTGAACCAAAACATTCACTGGGGGTGTAGCTCAAATGGTAGAGCGCCCGCTTAGCATGCGGGAGGTACCGGGATCGATACCCGGCATCTCCAAACTTTTTTTTATTATTTCCACGATAATAAAAAAAATTTCTGATACCAAAAAATTCCGATTAGAAAAAAGTACACATGGTGCGCAGTTAACGACGGTAAATATTTACCATCCACAGTTGAGCCAGTGAAACAAATTAACTTTTCTAACTCGCAGGAGGAAATCCGTGCTTTATGGAAATCCGCGCTTTTGGAAAAAATAGTAGTTTTTTCCGTATAAAGGGGGGCCAAATAAGGGTTGCTATCGCCAAATAAAGGTCGAAGTCGCCATATAAAGTACTTTTTTTCGGAAAAAATTTATTTCGCCAAATAAGGGTCGGTTTCACCTCAAATACGAGTCTACCAAAATAACAGTACGAGATACGGTGAACGAAAGAGCTAAATGTTAATTTCCAGAATTGTGGTTCTAAACAATTAAATTCAGAAGATTAGTGCTTGGAGAAACCACCAAACAAATTTTAGTACACAAATCGAATTAGCGGTTATGTGTCGATTTTACCGAGAAAAATGATCAATATTTAATACGCCCGAGACCATGATCGTCATCTGTTATATTATATATTGAAACACCTAAAGTACGGTCTGTCGGATAACTATGAAGTTATGTTATATGGCAAATATCGTTGATTGAAACAAATGTTACTAATAAAAGAGATGCCTTTTTCGTTTAGACGACCGAGTGGATATCTAAAAGAAACTTATTTCATTTTTAAAAAAGTTTTTATTGAAGAACCTAACACGGAGAGACAAATTCGATAATTATAATTCACTATGATCGGTTAGTAGTTTGCATGCTAAATATCACCTTAATAGTTATGAAATATGAGGTTAATTTTAACATACACCCCCTACGGTAGGGGCCCTACCTACTTAAAGTAACACCAAATATGCAAAAAAAACTGTTAATTTAAGCAAGTAGGGCGTAGTTTTAATCCATAGAAAGCTTAAACAGTCTTACATTAACCGAAAACAAGATTTTTATGTTACTTTAAGCGGAATCAGGCGTTTGAATTTCGCAATTCTAATACAGTCCTCCACCCCAATACGATACACTTTCCTTCAAAAAAGTGTATCGTATTGGGGTAAGTGTATCGTATTGAGGGTATTGGTTTTTTTGGCCTAAAAAACTAGTTTTTTACTATTGTTGTTTTGTAAAACCTCATATTATTGAATATAAATAGATTATAAAAGTTTTGAATTTTCAGATTGAGTTTCGACTTTTTGATCTAGTAGATTTTGGAGGATTTTCAACGTTATTTTGATAACCTTCTAGTTGTCCAAAAATTTAAACCGACCAGTTACTCGAAAACAAGCAACTAAACGTGCCTCGTCGTAATGAGAAAAAGAATACGCTCGTGGTGTATTCTATCGATTGAGCACAAATTTGGCGAGAAAACTGTTTTTAGAACCAGTGGTCCAAAAAAAATTTTATATACATTTTTGAAATCCTCACGGTGTGATTTAATTAATTTCCAGTAAAAAATTTGATTTTGAGTTCAGACTGAATGTGCCTCCCATGGGTTGAGAAAAACCATTTCAATAAATTTTCGTTTATATTTTGAAGCAAGATACATACAAAAAAGGTTTAGAATAAAGTGTATCGTATTGGGGGCACCGTCTGAATCGGTCTGTTGTTATTTTTGGCGAAAGACTAATTGGTATAACTTCACACGGGATAATGGTGAATANTATTACAGTTGGTGTGATAACTAAGTGACACTTTCGTTTCTGATTTTTTGTCAAAAACTGTCACTTCGTTCCGTCATTTTTGCCCACTCTTGCCAAACTTTTGCCCAACATCAACTGCATACGGTATAATCTATACCCCATATGTCGTATTGTTCAAATTGTTGTAAAAAATATAAAGTATGATTTACTTGATACTTGTAACAATATAAAGGAACATAACTAGGTCACAATGGTCAATAAATTATCCCATCAGGTGCGCAAAAGTCGCACTTTAGATGTCTTGAACTTTCAACTTAAAAGTGCTGATTTTAGAAGCCAAAGTTAAACCAACATTAGTATAACATGTCATATGGAAGCCATAATGAAAACACCATATTTTCCGACACTCGTCCATTTACTTTACCATTTGCCGAAAAGTAAAATGATTGCATTATTGCCAGTTCGTCAAGAGAGCATTGTAATGAAACAGTTTTTAGGTATGAAAGCACGTAAAGTGCTCATAATCGGCACAATCTATATCAGTTATTTGCTGTTGGGCTCGGGAATATTTCAAGCATTGGAAAGTCGATCAAAAGAAGAACGCTGTGAAAGAAATTGCTCAAAGATTTTTAACTTTAAGTTAACATTAATAATGTGCCAAAAGTCAACGAATTTTACCAATCTTGAATAATGAGATAAATAATTGCTCGTTAATTCGGGGGCGTTTTTGGTTGAATCTACATAGATGCTTGAATCTGTATACTTTACTGGAATTTTTCAAAAAAAAAAACTAAAAAAGGCAATACACAGGATGCGCCGTTAACCGTTTTAAAAACTGACCGTTTAACGATTTTTGGCCGTTAACGCCTCAATGCATAATTATTTAATAATGTTATCTCTGAAAAAAGTCGGTCCAAAAGTGGCCGGTTAAAAGCGCATCCTGTGTATTTATAAAAAAGGATGCTTGACCTGAGCAAATTTCAGCGCAAAAGAAGATGCAAAGAAGTATAAAGATGAAATTATAAGTAAAAGTTTTTACCGTTTTGGCTATCAACATAAAATATGTAATGTTATAATGCACACGCTTCGAACACACGGACAAATATATGCGGATAAGTTTATAAACGAGGAAAGTAAATTAAGCCTTTTTTCGTGAACGAGAACTAAACAAGGATTTGTGTAGGGTTATAAAGAAATACTCAAAAAGAACTGCACAAAAGAAGCAATAGATGATTTACTTGAAAAAGCGATAGCAAACGGAAAGCGTCAGGAATATGTTAAAGGTTTTTTTAATTCTTCAAAATAACCCCCTGGAAATTTGTCTTAAAATTTTGTTCAGCATGGCTAAAAGTCGCAAAGCCGATTCGACTTGGAAAGTTCCGATCGGAAGAATTTGAGATTGGTGGGGCGGTAATTAACGAAATGTTATACGAAACAGTTTATTTCAGTATCGGAACCTATAAAGAGCTCGCCGATAATTGTTATAGTGGGGATTGGTAAGCATAAAAATCGTTCAAAATTCGAGTATTTGAGCATGAGTCTAATTTGACACCTGCGCTTCGGTTTTGCGGTCCCGAGAGTGCCTTATGGCACTACTGTTTGAAACTAAACTTTTTTGATTTTTCGGCTTCTTTGTCCAAAAATACGCCTTTCTGCAAAATTAGAAGATTTTTGCATATGTAGTTTTTGATTTAGCTCTACTTCCGGTTACCGGAAGTTCCTTAAGTTAATTTTGTCATCATCGGATTCTCCATCGGAAGCAGACTCTATGGATTTCGAGCTATTTGGGAAATAAATAAAAATAGTGCCGTATGGCTCCATCGGGACCGCAGGACAGAAGTAAATTGTATAACTAGTACTGTGTCATCTGGGCAGACTTTTTTTTGTCCAAATAAACTTCTTTTTTTGTAAGATTTTTGAGCTAACATTTTGAAGCAGTGCTAGTTTACAAAAACCGTTACGGCAATTTACCAGTTACATTGTTCGCCGTGAATTACCTAAACCTAAATTTATACTGCTGTTTAAGGACCTTTGATAATACTTTTCTGTTTATGGGGTCGGTTGCGACAACAATTGGATATGGACACATTGTACCTAAAACGGACGCTGGGAAAATAACGTGCATTTGTTTTACGATAATTGCTGTGCCTCTGTTTGCAATTTTACTACAGTACATCTCAATTTACATTGATGAAGTGTTGATAAGTATGACGCAGAAGATTAACACCAAAGCTGGAATGAAGATTTTGGGCGCAAATGGCACCAAGGTATTTTTCATACACCAAGGTATTTTTCATACGTATTAAAAAACCTTTTTGTTGTTATATTGGTATACCTTGTACCANCAATTGGATATGGACACATTGTACCTAAAACGGACGCTGGGAAAATAACGTGCATTTGTTTTACGATAATTGCTGTGCCTCTGTTTGCAATTTTACTACAGTACATCTCAATTTACATTGATGAAGTGTTGATAAGTATGACGCAGAAGATTAACACGAAAGCTAGAATGAAGATTTTGGGCGCAAATGGCACCAAGGTATTTTTCATACACCAAGGTATTTTTCATACGTATTAAAAAACCTTTTTGTTGTTATATTGGTATACCTTGTACCATAGTATTAAGTGTAATCATGTGAGGTTATGAGTATATTATCTTCAATCTGGTGTGATACTGGTGTGGGTCGTCAGTTTGTCACCGAGCTCGACGCGGGTGTTACCATACATAAGACCGAGTACTATTTCAAACCTACAAGCAAAAGTTTCTCGGTGACACTTTTTTTCTCACTCCAGTATCAGCCAATGAAGCTCATACGGTTTAAACTAGTTGGACAGCGAGTCGGGTACCATCTTGGGAGGTAACAACTGTTGGGGTATCAACTGACGAGGTACTTTTACTTCGCCTGGTCTGCGAACTGGTACGATAAAAAGTACAACCCGAGACCGCACACTACAAGAGTAATAACCGTCAAAGTAGGAAGTTGGGTATCAATGGCGAAGAAGGGGCCTGTACAACACTTTTTTTTGTAATTTTGCACCATATATTCAGATGATTTATTTCATTCTTGGTTGTATTTGCTTTCTCATTATTCCGTCTTGTGTGTTTCAATACGTCGAAGAGTGGTCAATCCTGGACGCATTATACTTTTGTATTATCTCGCTTACAAAAATTGGTTTCGGTGACTTTGTGCCGAAAACTTCACCGCCAGATAAATACGCAACGTTTGATAAAATTTATGTATGTCTACATTTCAAATGAGTATTTTTAGTTATGTTCACAATATATCGCTGTGTCTTACCGCGTTGACGAACCCGTCTCCAAATAGAGGTCAAGAAGCCTGGCCTGTATCGTGTCAAAAGTCAAATTGGCCGTCGAATATCACGTTTATATTCGGACTCTATAGGATATGTGTCCAAACCGAAATTTCCAATTTTTTCCAATTTGTTGTTTTCCAAATTTGCTCTGGCTCTTCGTTATTATCCTAATGTTTTATAATTATTCGCGAAATTGTATGAAAACAACAATGAGTCAACTACTCATGAATTTCATTGGATATTTTATACATTTAGAAAATTATTAAGAAATAAATAAGTAAAATATATTAAGAAAACAGTGAAAGATTGAAATACGTACAAGACTCGGTTTAGACAGTCTATCTATAGAGTTGGTGTATTCTTCTGGATGCTCTTAGGCTTATCATTTTTTGGAACACTAATATCAATGATGGCACGAGGACTTAATGACCTTATTCGGTTTGTTCGACAACCTGTGCCGCGACGAGAGAAGACCTTCTTTTAACAAGTCAGAAAACTTATTTTGCCAAATTTTAAAGCTTGAAAAGTCAGTAAAAAAGTACACAGTGTCTTTGAAGTCTTCACTCTATACTTGTAAGTATTATAGTTTTGATATTAAAATTTTAAGAACACGATGTGTTAAAATTTCATTACAATTTAAAACTTAGCAAAATTTATGAAAATATGAACAGCACTTTAAAAATATACGATGAACGTTTTTTCTATACAAAGTTTAGTTCGTTTTTTTTTTCTATTTATACCGCGAATAGCCCTGGTATTCAATTTTACAATAACGATTCACTTTTATGTTTATTTCACCTTTTTGATTATTGAACTTCACTGTATGTAGACTACTGTACTAATAATATTTGTACATAAAATGTCAATATTCAACAATTGTCATATTTATTATTCCATTTCTTCCAAAAATTGCAATTCTTTTTTACGTTCTTTATACCTCGTAAATCGTTTTCGCAAAACTAAAATATCTGTTTGTTTCCCGAAAGGTCCCTTTGATGTGTCGGCATCCCTATTTTTCCGTTTAGAGAAATTTTAACCTAAAATGTTAAAAGCCAAATGAAAAAGCATACAATGGCACCACTGGTGCCGCACCAGGTTCTGTCAGTTTCCATACAAGTTTATAAAATAGATTCTGAGAAAAAAATTAGTTGCATCATTGAAATTTCTTTAAAATTTGAACGAATGGACCCTTGGGAGTTAACAGTTCGTAACTGATAAAGTTATATTCAATTTGTGAAATCTTTTCAAACAATGAATTATGGCTCAAATGCGGCGCGCATAAAATTTCGGCTATTTATGCAAAAAAATGTACAAAAAATCAATTATTTTTTATGCTACAATTAAAACTAATGCGGTAATACATAAAAACTGTATGGTGATGACACAATTGTGGTACCACCGTATCCGGCGATGAAATAACGTGTTATACGTGATGATTTACGGTACACGCATATGACTATAGGTGGGTCCTATATCCCCAGAACACTCTGTTCTTCTTACCTTTTATAACTTGCTTAAATATGATAATAAATGCTCCAACGGTATAAAATCCAATAAGTAAGCAACTATCTTATATTCGCGTAAACAAGTATTACAATTACATACTTGTACAATCAAAGAACACTACTAATTGAACATAAATTGTGTCATATTTTATGAAACTGTATCCTAACTTTGGTATACCACTTTAGTAAGTATTCCACAAAAAGACGGTTAAACCGACAAAGTATGGATTGCTTATAATTCCATGTTGACAAATGTTATATAGGCACCGTCTAAATCGGTCTCTTTTCTTTTGTGGCGAAAGGTTAATCCGCCCAAATTTTCTCCGTTTGAGGAGTGTCATTGGTCAAAAATGGACAAATTTCGGCGGATTGCCCATTCTCCACAAAAGAAAATAGATCGATTCAGACGGTGCCGTTATACATGATGTGTACTATTTTACGCTCCCTTTCTGCACGGAGCAATCAATACAGTTTTTCGTATACCACGCTTTAAGTGATTCTTCAGTCATACCGCCCTTGTTCCGTGCCATCTAGACCGAGATGGGAAAGTTGTGATTTTTTAAAAATATCTTAATAAGATAACCACAATTTGGGGTTTTTCAAAAATAATCTTCCACCCTTGATTCTTAATATAGTGATTTTCAAAAGATAATTTTTTGATCAAAAAAAAACAATTCAGAAGTGGTTGTTTGATGATTTACAAAAAAAAATGAAATTATAAAGTTATTACCGGACAGAAATTCTGGCAAACGTTCGAAAGGAGCAAATTTTGCCAGGGAAACCGCTTGTTAAAAAAATGGTTTTATGGAATATTCTTTTTGCGAAAATAGCGTTAAAATGATTATGAAGATTTGTAAAATTACTTCTGTGTTGAAGCCGACACACGTTATATTTTTCAATTTCTCACTTTAGGGGACGGGTTTCATTTGGAAAATCCAACTTTTATAAATATTTGAGTCAACGAATGGTTTTCGAAATCAACTTTTCACATTTTCACATCTCTACATCCACAACTGATACGAAAAGTTCGCTATCGGATAAACTTCGTGACATTCAGGCATGGTTTCTTCGGCACTCATTTCTGTAGTATTCATTTGTCGCATTCTTTATTTCTTACTGGGGAGAATCGCACACTGAAATACACACAGATGCAATTTATACCACTCAACGAATAATGTGATTGAGAGGACGCAAAGGTCTG
>SCLG01000098.1:71300-82382 GCA_004367875.1 Oikopleura albicans | reverse complement strand
TTTTAGCGGAAATGCATATTTCTCCTTAAGTGCGGCACTTAAGAGGGGGAGGACTGTAATACAAAAATATTTTAAAAGAAGGAAATCGCCGTTAGGTGATTTGCCTATCGGTGATTGGTCAAGCGCGCTCAAAAAAGACCAATGACAGGCCACATAGGCCTCAGACGGGCTGTCAAGCAACGTTACCAAAAAGTGGTAACATTATTTATTTTTTTCGCGCTGGAAAATCACTGCGATATGTGACACGATGTCTTTAGGGGTTTAAATTAAGAAAAACGACCAATATAGTAACTAAAAGAAGAATCTCACTCGTATTTATTTTTTTTTGTTCAATAATGGGAATCGACCACTCTCCAACCGATTTCGACCAACAAAAATAAATGACAATAAATTCCGTCTGAAACTGCCCGTCAACTATTATTATGCTCGATGCAGACTCATGCTGATCTACTGCTCTCGGTCTGAATAGCACTTCTGATTAATCTTTTTGAAAACATTTATTCACCAGAAACGGGGGACATAATGCGTTTTTTCAAATAGAAAAATTGAAAGGAAAAGTAAATTGTACAAATCTAAATTCTATTCAAATGGTGTAAGTTTGTCCTGGCCATTGTGTGCGTTAATAAAATAGACCTGTCACAGCTGGAAGTCCCTAAAACTAGTCTCATTTTCCTAGGACATCAGATACAAGAAACAAAACAAGAAAAAAATGAATATTACCAGTTTTGCAACTTAGCATATAGTTTTTTTTATAAAAAAAAATGTTTGGACCAGATTGGATTTTTAAATGATAGGTTATCAAAAATGAGGTCAAATAGAGATGATGGTACTGAATTGACATCATTTGGGCCGCGTCAAGCCGAAAGTTTTATTCCGCGGTCCCGATTTCAGACCGCGGGACCAGAACGATACATTGGATGCTCGGTAAGTCAGGGGTGACCAAATAACGACCACTGAAAATTAAAAAAGAGTATAAAGAGTATAAACGGCCAAATGTGGGTAAAAATACGAGCATGGTTTTAATTATACAGGGTGGGGGGGTGTCGCATTAAGGGACGGTTTGTTATTTTGACCAAAGTTCACTTTTGTCCCCTAATTTGAATTTTGTCCCGTAATTTGACCTCTTTAGAACTTTTTTCGATAAAATCCGTCCCTTTGTTTGAATATTTTTGGTAAAAGTGTCCCTTAATTTGAATTCCCTAAATGTGGAATCCTTATGTTTTTCCTAAATGTGGTGTCCCTTAATATGAGACCCCCTGTATACATTAAGGAAACCAAATAAGGGACATAATTCAAATTATTGGACATTTTTATAAAAAAGATTCAAATTAACTGACGCATTTCTCCCAAAAAAATTTCAAAAAGTTCAAATCAAGGGACAAAATTCAGTGGAGTACTGGTATTGCTCTGAAATAGCAAACCGTTCCTAAATATTATTTTTGAAAATTTCAGATCCCATTTGCAGTGTTTACTTTAATATCGGTGGCGGCATTTACAACGGTTTTCTTTGTGGTGAAAAAAGCCGAATTCCTAGAGTCGCATAATAATATTACAACGCCAAATGTAACAATGCCAAAGGAAGAAGACTTCGACAGAGAAAGAAAGGAAGCCGAACGAACGTGCAAATTGGAATGTAAAGCAAAGAATATGACGGATAACGGGTATATACGGTCGTGGAACACCGATGAATGCATGTTTTTGCCGTCTCATACGCATCAAGGAGGTCGCGTAATTCGAAAAATGTGTTTTCTGAAAATTATGGTAAACTTACAAACGATATACTCGGCGTCCACATGAATTTCTAGCGATTTTATTTTGGTCGTATTTTCTTGATGGTTTTTTTTTTCTCAGGGACAAAATTACTCATTCAAAGACTCACATATTATGCAGTTCGACTGTATGAATTTGACATGAAAGTATGAAAAAATAACCATCGAGCTGCTAGAAAATATGTCTTGATTTCGAAGCGACTGGATTTTCAGGGATAAACCGATTTTTTTTTTTTTGAAATCCACCAATTTTAAAGTTACCAAATTTTCATGCTACACCTGTTACTAGTTTCAGATCGAAATAAGGGTTACATTTATTTTTTATTAATATGTCACCTCCGGAAAAGGCCGGAAAACACCACAATATTGTCGCTCACAGATTATTGGTACCACCTGCATATATGATACGCCATACCTTGCTCATGTTAATGTATCCTGTCCCATGAACTCGTTTAATCACAAGATAGAATTCAAATGATTACAAAGATCTCCAGTTTATAATTTAGCGCAGCGATAAAATCTTATATCGATCACTCTAACTATACAGTCGTGGATGCGAGAACGTAACACTTTCACTTGTCAAAAACTGTTACGTTCTCGCATCCACCTGTTTTTGGTCATTGTTGGTGTGTTTCATACCAGGTACAGGGTGAGGTAATATAGATGCTAAGCCGTTTTTTGGTGATTTATATTCGCTCAACGCTGTCGCGAACAAAAACGGCTTAACATCTATATTACCTCACCCTGTATAATTTTTTTTACTCTGGGACCCAGAGTCTGGGTTTGTTAAAAATAATTCTATTTGCCGATATTTGAAATCTAAGCGGCAGTTAACTTCCAAGAAATTTATCAAACTTTTGTGCAAAAATCACATGTTTTTCTTTGCTGATAGTGGTGCAATTATCCCCTCGGAAACGGATAAAATGGAAGAAACACTATTGGAAAAGTGTGACTATGCAGCAATAAAAAAGGAAACGGAAGGAAAAATTCGTCAATTAAAGATTTTGGGCATCATTTACGGCAGTTGTGATATTCTCTCAACACTACTCACGGCTGCGGCTCTTGTCATATTCATTTACTACAAAAACCTACATTGTACCAAAAACTGGATTCATGTGCATTTGTTGTTTGCATTTGCAATGAATGGTAATATTTTCTTCAACCCGAAAATAACTTTTCTATAATAGATTAATTTACAATATTTGAAAAAAATTATACCTCAATTAACTCTTAGGGGGAAGGAGTTTTTNAAAAAAACTGGTAAAACCAAGTTGTAGAGCTCGTCAAACTACGTCAATCTGACTATTCAGAAATTGATTTGGGCCACCAGGGCCTCCTAGAGAGCTGTTTTAAATCTCCAACCTACGCAAAAAATAACACCGTCAATCGAAAAGTTGAGGGGGAGTCACCAATACGCGTTTTGCCCTGCGGGACCTCCATATGCCTTTAATACACGAAAAAACAAGTCGCGTGTCTATTTACACGCACATCCCTCTGGGAGTTAAGCAAAACATTTCTCCCAAAAATGATAGAAAAGAACCTTTTAGGAAAAATATTTTTGTTTTTGAAAACTATACGTACTACCGAGTAATCAAACCAAATATGATGAAAAGTGTTAAGATAATTGATTCAATCGTGATACGTTTCGGTCGAAAAAGTGTTAAGATAACGCAACTTTGTAAAGATAACTAGTATTAAGATAATTGGTTGGGGTGTATTTAATGCGCAGTTTTTTAAACGAAATTTTGCGCTTATTATATTTTCAATTCTAGGTTTATTTCGATTCTTGACTGATATTCACCACGAGAAATCTTTCCAAGATGTTTATGATAAAACTTCTACCACAACTATCACTGTTTGTCGAGCTCTTCATATTGTCGAAAAGTTCTGTGTTTTGTCGAATTATGGTTGGATTTTCATCGAAGCGTTTTATTTACATACGCTTGTGTCGAATCCATTCATTCAAATGAGCAGCTACTTTGTTACCCGCTGTGCCGTGCTGGGTTGGCTGATACCAATCGTACCAACTGTTGGATGGGGAATTCAATATTATCAAAACGTTTGAAAATTTACAAAAAAAAAATCGAGAAGTAAAAAATAATTCGTTTTCGTGTTAGGCACAAAATTTTCCAAAAAAAAAACTTACTCTCAGGGTACAAAAAAGTTGAATCCAAATTCTATCCGAGCAAAAAAAAATGTTTTACACAATTCTTTGCCGTTGAAAAATACCCGGTGTTTTTTTTCGTTTTCGCCAAATTATAATTGTACCTAAACTTGAAGGTGCTAAATAGAAGGTTCTAAATAGGAGTATTTTTTTAGTAACAACCGTCTCGGTTTTAAAATTACTTACTTGTATTACCGTAAAATTTTTCTGCGTCACTTTATCATATATAAAACCACTGACCAAATATCATGTCAACTTAGAATTAATAATATATGGTCAGTGGTTTTTATATGGTGACTCAGGAAAGTAATTTACGGTAACAAGTAGACCCACTTCCTCAAATAACTTCTTTCAATTTTTTTTTTTGCTTTCCCTTTGGCCTATATTATCTTTGTACAGTAGCCGAGTTGAAGAGTTTTTTCTTTCACTATTCATTATAAAAATGCACGTAACCGAACGGAAAGAGAGCTTAGTTATCGTTTCTCATTTCTATTTTGGTCAAAGTTATTCAGTAGGTCTAATATCTTTCCGGTTTCTGATTTTTTTAGATACGGTGTAGATGTCATAAACTTGACTGGTGTATGCAAGCATGTCACCGGTGTGTGTTTGGTTTTTAATTATACGTTGCTCTATAATATTTATTTATACTAGTAAATTATAACGAAATAATACGAATTTTGTCCCAATTCCTTAGCCTGCCGTTAGCCAGTTAAACTTTGACTACGACCTTATTAGTCCCCGTTCTGGTCACCAAACAGTCAATATCACTTATTCTGCAATGCCAAATTTTATTGACTCATAGAAATATTACATAAACTAACGGAAAAGTTTGTGAAAGAAGTACTGTTTGAGATTAGAATATTTATTAGATTTCATCAAGGTTTTCATTGAAAATCTCTAGTAACTACTGCCAGTTTGACAACGGAACTACCGCCCGTTTTTCCCAAAATAAGAAAAAACTGGCGGTACTACCGCCAATTTACCTACCTCTTTTCTCCAGTTTTGGAGTTTACTAATAAGGCCAGATACAAAATCAGAATTTTTGACCTTAAAATGAAATGCATTTATTGTTTGTATCATTTAGGGCACCTCCTTCAATTGCATCAGAAAGTCCAACGAAGATTCGTTTATGCTCCAGTTATGGTTTGAGGTTCCAAACTGCGTCATTGCCGTGACAAATGTGATTTTATTCTTTCATATTCTCTTTATTATTTATAAAAAATTTCGAATGCCGGATACCGACGCCCGCGCCCACAATGCGAACATTATGGCCACATCGAATATAATGGATCTTAAACGTCTAGCTAAAGATTGACGGGTTCAAATACATAACTTTTTATAAAAAACTTTATGTCATAAATTATTATTCACATAACATAAAAAGTTTCAAGTGAGGCAAACTCCGGTAGTATACCAAGTTTCCTTCTTATTTACGAAAAAAGTTGCCCCAAACTCGCGGTCGTCACTAGTTTTCCGGCTCGATAAATAAAATGACCTAACTAACCAATAGGAGTGTAATTTCTACCGTTAATTACACCCCCTGCGCCGTTATGTTTCGACTAAATTGTTCCAAAAAACGGAAACATAACGGCACCGTCGGGAACATAACGGCGCAATGCGTAGACGATTTGTCGGAAATTTGATTTTCATTTATCGGTGGCTAAAAAGCTTATTATTGCACTATGTGACAAAATTCCCAATGCTTCAAAGAAAAACAGCCTTTGTTTCCAGTAAGATTGGACGGACTATTACGAAAACGACCATTCGGTCATTGAGGAAAATTAACAAGCATAAAATTTACAACTTCCGTTTTTACCACTCGAACCAGAAATGACAAGAAAAAATTTAATAATTTTCAATGAACAAAATATGTCGGGCGGAAACATAACAGCGCAGTGCGTAGGCATATAAACTGGAAAAAGCCGAAACATACTGGAACCGACGGGACTGAGCGGAAACATAACGGCGCAGGGGGTGTATAGTACAAAAGTGGGGTTGTCAATATTTCATTTATACTTACACGGGGCTCGCCAAATAAGGGTCCCGACAAATAACTTATTTGAAATAAGGGTCGCTTTTTTCGAGAAAAATATTATTGGGCCAAATAAAGGTCGCTGATTTTTCATTGATTCTTACGAATTTTTTCACTTTTTTTTTGTCGGAACAAATCTATGAATTCTTAATACAACTGAACCTAGAGAAGCTACACTTATTCTAGTCACATTGTTTGGCATTCATGCATTCATCAACTTATTAATATTTATACAGCCAAATCATCAGGCTCCACCAAATAAAAGGTAGTATTTTAGGTGGATATATATTTATGAAACATTTTGTGACAAAATTTAATCATAAACTATCTAAATTTTTTTCTGACAATTTCTTTTAACTTACAGTCCCTACCTAGTTAACGGGTACCTACTTAACGGGTATTACCTAGTTAACGGGTACGATTTTCAGGATTTTTTTCCTAACTAGTTAACGGGTACAAATATTTTCACGGAAAAATGTCTAAAAAGGCTAGTTTTTCGTCCTTTTGAGGTGCTAGGAGTTAAAATTTCAGTGTGGTGTAATGTATTTTTGTAATCAGTAAATCCAAGTCTATAAGATCCATAGCCTTTTTAGACGATTTGAAGACTTTGAACACATATNTGACGATTTGTTTTAACTTGTAGTACACAAACCAAACAATGCAAATTTGCGGAAATTCTTAGGTACTTAAAAAACTACAAAAGTATCATTGCATTTTGCACACACTAATTATCCATCTAAAAATCTTTCAAAGTCATACAACAGCAATCACGATAATCCATATTGTTGATTCAACCTCCGGCTCAATTGTTGCTTGTGTATATTGTTTTTGCAACCACGAAGTGAAGGAAGAGGTCAAACGGACTTGGGAAAACTGGAGATATTATCACAGGTCAGGGTCGGCATTAAAAACGGACAAATGATATTATAACGTTAACCGTTTATACCTGGCACGTCACGTCATACGGTACCATACCGTCCGTATGATATACGGTACCATGCGGTCCGTATGAGGTAACAAAGTTTATGATATAAACATTTTAAGTCGTTTTTAAGTACTTTTCAGTCTTTTTTGTACGTTTTCACGGTACTCATGTTTTCAAACAAATATATCATCGTTAAATTGTGATGTTTTTCATCATTTTTTTTATTATTTTTAATCCCGGAAAGCTGAAAGTTGTGTCCATTATTTTTTCGCACACAAATATCTGGGTAGATTTGCCTGAAACTCACATATTACCACTTAATTAAATCCAGTGATGTGAAATGGGCGTGTAAACCCATGAACGGCCTTTCGGAGACCACGAACAACAACGTGTAAAGCCGTTGCCCCAAATTGAAACCGGTTCGCGGAAATAACGGAAATGTACGCCGCGATAACCGCAAGTTTCAGAATGTGCATCATCGGGTTGCGCGAAATAAAACGTTCTTGTATAATAAGCAGTTACAGACGCCAGCGCCGTAGGCGCGGAGGGTCTGTAACTGAATTATAAGCGCGCCTATTGGCTCATGTTTTTTTGTAGGGGCCTCCTATTGGCTAGCGTCCTTTAGCCACGCAAACAACTCACCGCGCTGCTTATAATAGAACGTTCCCGTATAATTGAACGTTCTCGTAAAATAGAACGTTCTCCTATAATAGAACGTTCCCGATTTGATTATGTTTTTTCTCGTATAATAAAACGTTCTCGATTTGATTATGTTTTTTTCGCGTATAATAGAACGTTCTCGATTAATTATGTTTTTTTCTGAAATTCATATTTTCGAAATTTTCCGAATCTTGTGAAAGGTATTGCTAAACGTGTTAATCTGTTTACAGACTATCTATCCCTTCTAGCGCTGTCGATGGGACGCCGCGAACGACGCAGCTGAGCGACATTTTAAAACGCAGGGTAAGCTAAAAAAGTGTAACGGCGATAAGTTAAGTCACCAAAACATCTTCTAGAGAAATCGAAGGAGAGTTTGGATTTAACCGTTTTTCGTTTTTCAAAATTTGAATGAGAACTTCTTAGAAGGGAGACTATTCTTGGCATTTTGTTCCAAACCTCTGGCGCAGAGACACCAGCTCAACACAATTGACATCATTTTCCGTAAACAGCTCAAAGTTAGGGTAGAACACACGGTAGTTAGACTCGAATCAATTAATCTACAGTCCTTTTTTATATTCGGTCGAGAAAATCTGGGTTTATTCAATGTCCAACCGATAATGTTAATTTCAATACTAGAAATTGTTTTCTTATCTGGCATACAAGTTTTACTTCCACTAAGGCCGCTTTAACAGTCGCTTTAACAGCCGCATGACTCATGCGCATCGAGTTTACTATAACAGTCATACGCATCTGGGGTAGCTAGCTACTCAATTTGCTCTAGCGCGCCAAATAATGAACGGATTTTTTGATTATTATTTTATTTGAAGCCCTGTTCTTCTTCTCTTACTGGGGTGATTTTGAACCTTAATCCTCGTCCTCCACGGACCCAAACGTAAAAACAATTTTCTAAAAAAAATATTTGTATCCCATATAAAAACGTGAAAAAAATTTTGATTTCAAATCAGTTGTCCGTTGTTCATTATCACAAGCCGTTCTCTTTTTATTTAGAAATAAAGTGAAAATGGGTAGTTAGCTACCTAATATGCGCATGACTGTTAAAGAAAATCTCTCCTAATGAGATAAACTGAGGATATTTTAGCACATTTATAATGCAAGGAGTTTAGTAGTAACGTATATGTATAAGGTAACATATAAGGTAACATATTATGTACCCTAAGACTTTGACACTGTGTTCGTATACAAGTTTTAAGCCATAACAAATTCTCAAATAATTCTACTTTTTTGTTTAATAAAGACTAATATTATACTTTTCACCTCCGTTTTTAAGTTTAGAACGTTTAAGTGTGCAGGAACTCGGCGCTTTATCTAGATCGTAAATTTATTTTGTAGAGTTTTTCTTTATATGCGGTTTAAAATAAGGCATTTTTGAAATACCATAATACGTAACATTAATTAGAAACCCTAAAGCTAGATAAATTAGAAATGCAGACGGAATTTTTTTCGAACTATCGTTTATAAACAGTTATATTTCAAGATTTAGGTCATACATAAGTAGTTCATGTACTTTGTGACGTATCGTAGGTTTAATACGTACGAAAAAGGGTATAACTTATAATACCTTCAAGTAG
Organism: Oikopleura albicans; assembly: GCA_004367875.1. NCBI lineage: Eukaryota > Metazoa > Chordata > Appendicularia > Copelata > Oikopleuridae > Oikopleura > Oikopleura albicans. Next base: position 73,243 of record SCLG01000098.1, on the reverse strand, counting down.
AGTAGGACGAGAAATTCTTATAACTTATAAGAATGTCTCGGCCTCGTTTATTCAAAACAGTTCTTTAACATAACAATTTTGGGTAAAACGTCTCTGAAAACTTTAAAAAAATACCAGCTGAATGCCCCAAACCGAAAGGGTAGAATTGGGAAAATCCGGAATTGGGAAACAAATTTGCCAAACAAAAAAAACCTAGTATAATACTCTAATTTGGAGAAATAAGGTAACACAGTGTCTAATCCAGTCTGTATTAGCCAAAATTGGATAAGCCCACTACAATCCACGTTTTAATTTAACGCCGAATGGCGAACTTTTTTTCGATTTTTTTTTCAAGAAATTTTGTGGTTATGGCTTATTAAGATAATAGAATTCGAATTGGTAAAAAAATCCAGTCTATACTATCAACTTGATAGAATCAGAAAATGTAAAAATTCGGAAAACGAAGAAAAAAAATACCGCTTCATGTTTTCAACAAATTCGACTGCTACTTTTTCGGTTGAGGCATTTTTAATTATTGGACAAAATGTGTATAAAGAAGGACTTTAGACATAAGGCTGCATTCTATTCTGCTTAAGTCATCATGCGCCGGAAATCGAACTTCGGGAGATGATCAATTTTATTCCTTTGCAAATGATCACAGCAATTCAAATTTCACAACATCCACGTACTAAATCATATAATTATCTGCAAAAATTACAAAAAATAAATGGTTACAACGGCAGAAGGGGTGGCCAATATTATATTGGCAATATAATATTTGTCTTATTTTTTATCCGTTATTAACTCCTAGGGGAAAGTGCGTGTAAATAGACACACAACTTTTTTTTTCGTCGATTTAAGGCATATATGGAGGGCCCTTATGGAGGCCCCGTAGGGTATTGGTGACCCCCCTCAACTTTTCGAGAAAATTAGATTGACGGTGTGTTTTTTGCGTAGGTTGTAGATTGCAAACAGCTCTCTAGGGGCCCTGGTGGCCCAAATTGATTTCTGAATAGTCAGATCGACGTAGTTTGACGAGCTCTACAACTTGGTTTTACCAGTTTTTTTTTGAATTATTTCGAATTATTGTGAATTTTTAAAGTGCGTGTTTATTTACACACATTTCCCCCTACGAGTTCCTAAAAACTCCTTCCCTCTGAGAGTTAATTACATACAAATAATACTTCTGGTATTTACTGTAAAAATCATTGTAAATGCGTACTTGGTTCAATTGGTCAAATTTTAAGTTTAAGTGTTTTCTTTAAGATAATATCTGGCATCCTTAAAAAATTATGTTATTAGGAAACTTGCTCCGGAATGAAAGCTCGTTATGAGCGCACGGACTATCCATAATTTTGTTTTGTTGATAATACAATTATTTGACTGAAATTAAAATTGCAACAGTTTAATGTACAGTGCTTTATTTTTTATAGAACTACCGTTTACCTACTGTACACAAATACAAAACAGAATAATTTCTGACAATTTACAGTTTTGTTTCTTTTTCTTTCGGATGATTTTGTTGGTATAATTCAAGTGCTTCTGAAATTGTCTGCAACATTGGTTTTCCGGTCGTTTCTGATATTAGGGTGTGAAATCCATTTACTTGTTAATGTGTTTTAAGACTTCTTACTAGGTTAGATACCTTAGGTTAGATAGTGCATAAAATGTCTTCAGGGATTAAACTTACCCTGAAGACACGTACGTTTTCCGCGACCAATAAATGCATTAATGGTTAGTATGAGTAATTGAGCATCTTGATGTTCTAAACTTGTGGTATATTATTTATACTAAAAAAGGCCTCTGATGACCAGCCCTAGTTTAGAAATCATAATCAAGCGCAGGCTGCGTAACGCAGCATTATGGTCGGATAAAAGTCACGTGAGAAAACTTTACCCAAGATCCAAATTTTGCTCAACTGAGGGTACACCCAGGGCTCGGCAAAATCATTATCGTCCTGATTT
>SCLG01000098.1:56225-71040 GCA_004367875.1 Oikopleura albicans | reverse complement strand
CATATTTCTCCTGCTGCACTTAAGAGGGGGAGGACTGTAATACAAAAATATTTTGAAGGAAGGAAATCGCCTTTAAGGTGATTTGCCTTTCGGTGATTGGCCGAGCGCGCTCAAAAAAGACCAATGACAGGCCACATAGGCTTCAGACGCGCTGTCAAGCAACGTTACCAAAAATTGGTAACATAATTTATTTTTTTCGCGTTTGAAAATCACTGCGATAATTCAGAAAATGGACATGCGGTAAGCGGTTTTTCGAAAACTGGTATATTACGGTTGTTGTTAATCGACTAATTTTAACTTCAAGAATTCACTTCATATTATAAATTATACATGTAAATTATAATGATAGCCAAATTTTTAAAGCTAGAAATTTTTAACATGTAAAAAAATCAAACCCCGTCTGGTAGGCGCAACATAGTTACCCCCGAAAGACACGATACAATGCCAAACAACGTATAAGGCAAAAATTTAAGACTGGTGTCATTATTCAGTAGTAATACAAACGGTGACATTATTGAACCAATAGAACCGGCGACTGTCCCAGCTGAAATCGCAATACTTCGAATTTCTGTCGGATAGAGTTCGGCGGCAAAAATAAATATAACCGAAAAGGAACCCGATATTCCAAATTTTGCTAAAAACGAAATACAACGTGACGATTCAAACATCAAGTCGCCGTCTAATAAGGATGGTAATCGTGTACTTTTACATCTAGCAATATCGGGTGCTTGGACCAAGAATAACAAAATCTTTTTTTAGATTAGAGATAGTAAGGTTAGGTTGATCCCCGACCAGTCATCCGGTAGCAACCCAACCTTACCCATAGTCTTCTGGCTAACTCAGCCTAACAGCGGGCGACACCAAAATCTTAGCGACAATTTTTTTTATTAACATATCGTTGTGATTTTCAAACGCGAAAAAAATAAATAATGTTACCACTTTTTGGTAACGTTGCTTGACAGCGCGTCTGAGGCCTATGTGGCCTGTCATTGGTCCTTTTTATCGCTCAATGAAACTCAAAAAATGGAATCCTCTGAATTCTAAAGCTCAAAGAAGAAAATAGCTCATAGGCCTCAGACGCGCTGCCAAACAACGTTACCAAAAAGTGGTAACATTATTTATTTTTCGCGTTTGAAAACCAATGCGATATAATATGAAAGGTAAGAATAATATAACGAATCGAATGGTGTCAAATTCGTATTTATCGATGTGCAGATAACGACGTTATCATAACCTACTATGATTTTGTTAAGTTTGAAATTATACTTTCTTTTTCTTCATAAAAAACGATATTACGATAGTTTTTTTTCAATCTTCAAAACATAAATTAATCAAATAAATCGACATAATCGTGGAAATTATTAAAACTCAAAATACAGTTTTTAATAAAGTATTTATTAGATATTATTAGACACGACCTTGTTATCGACCGCGGAATCAATTTAAATTTTACATCCCTTACCCGTCTGTGTACTGAATTCTTGAAGCAGCATAGCAATAATTGACATTAACCCGCTACCGACCATTAAACCACACATCATATAACGACGTCCGACAATATCAAGCGTGAAAATTAATATAATATATGCCAGTAACTCCACGGCGCCACTTATAGCATTATTAAGATAAAGACTGACAATAGACTGTCTGAACCGAAAAGTTATAAAATCAAAACTTATTGTATCTATAGGGTTATTTTATACAATAAATTCTCCGCGAAACACCTTAATTGTCTCGCGCTTCCAATTTTGATTGGCGGCGTTACCATTGCAACGCGAAAAAACAAATAACAATTTCTTCTTTTTTGTTACGCGGACAATGAGGTTGGAATCTAATATTTGGATAAGTGCATGTTCTTTGAATAAATGTGTATCGAAAGCGTATTCGGAATAGGACTGCATTAACAATTGGTATTAACTTACTTTAGTACACTTTTCTAAGTATCCAAGTTGAAAGAACAACCGGTAACAGTATTGCAAAATGCAATTCAAAATGTGACTTCAAGAATAAGATTATTGAGTGTTCAAAACCACAGTCATTCAAGTGGAAAGATGGAGGTGTACTCTAGGTTTTTATTCTGTATGAAGATTTTAGGAACTCATTTAACTCCTTTCCATACCATAGTAATAGAAAAATGATAAATATTTTGTATGGTTGAGACAGCCAAACTACCAGGTAGCACATCAACACTGTATGATAGCCCAAAATAAACGAAAAAGTTCACCTTTGTTTGCATTCTGTAAACCCAATCGATTGAAAAACGACAAAAAATAACGTTGTGAAACGTACGTTAATGGCTGCTCCACTGGTGCAAAACCAAGCCCGTTCCTTTTTTCTACATTTACAAATTTCGAAATTTCTAACAGTTGCGCATTTCAAAAAATTTCGCATTTTTGTTTTCGAATCGTTTGTACATTTTATATTATTTATAGCCGACTCTTATAAAATGTACAAACAATGAGATACAAAAGTTCGGAAATTTTGCCTAGAAATTATAGGCTCATCTCAATTATAGTCCTAGATTTGTATTGTCCCTTTACTTTAGTCAGGCTTTTAAATAGCTATTGGCCTTTACGTTTAACAGCTTCATTTAAGTTAATAGCCTAATTCTAATGAGTTGGCGAATACACTACCAAAATGCAAACCAAAAAATTAAGGAGGTTATGGTCAATTCACGATGACTGAACAAATCCATAAAAGTGAACGTCTTTGACGGCTTTTCCGGCGTTTCTAATTGACCTCGTTCATCTTTCAACTGGTCTTCCATTAGGTTATTATTCATAAGTAAACTGATGGTCAACAAACACAATCTGTGCAATTAACTATACCGAGCATTTTGTCTAACAATAGCAAAAAATTACGACAGTCCGATTAAGGAAAAATAGGTTTTATGGCCAAAGGCCCAAATGAAATGAGAGTTCAAGATGTTAGGAAAAATTTTCAGAAACTGTAAAAATTTTGCAAGATTCCTATTTATAATAACATCTCTTCGAATTCATCAAGAAACTGATCATCCAGGACAACACTTGTTTTCTTTGCAAACATCAAAACCACTTTTCTAGCTTCAGTCGTTCTATTTCGTGCGTATAAATATCGAGGGGATTCTGGATAAAAGGGCAGCAATAATAGGCCAAAAACGGCCAAAATAGAAATACTTATTGTATAGCCTCTCCAATCTGGGAAAATGTATGCAACACCGGAACTCAGCATGTACCCAATTGACAAATAACTCTAGATCATTGCAAAGGACTAACAACATGTTTCGTACACGGTACTCATTTTAAAAAGAATCTAAAACATAAAATGTGTACTAATTTCTTAATATAAAGGAACCTTCATTTTTGATTAAAAAGCTTGTGAAGGAGGTTGGCAAGCTTTTGAGGAAGGTGGGATATGATTAGTGGAAGGAAAACGCGTAGGTTAGATCATGCATCATATTGAGTGTGTACTTCCTCCATTTCTCTTTTCATGTTCTCGTTTTATTTGAGAAATTAGTACACGTTTTATCCTTTGATATACTCTAAGAATAATATACAAGCGGTCGTAAAATAAGGATCGTTTTGTTATATAAGTGTCACACAATATGGGTGTCTTATAAACAGGTCACATTCAACAGATAAAGTACTGTAAGTGAGTAATTACAAAAATGGGACATATCCTATAGCACGTTTGTTACATACGATATGTAGGTAACTTCTGATTACTACCCGATAATTATTTCTATAAAACGTTCCGTTAAACCATGATGGATGTAATTAAACTTAAACATACCATATTGATGTATTGACAAATTACTTTAATAACAAAGAATGTAGTCCAGTAATTGTTTTTATAGTAACCTAGTTTTGTGACCTAAATTACTGTATTGGCGCACGAAACTTATGGACTGAACAAATTGTCAAGTCACTATTCTAGGTATAGTGCTAGATTTATAGCTACTACATGTAGTTATTTACATTATGAAAAAATCTGAAAAATCCTAACACATGTATTCGACATACAGTATGTCCAAATGGTGACAGACGTGCTTTCAGTTCGTATATTATAATATATTTCTTCGTCGTTTAAGCCATGGGCCATGGCTAGCCACAAATATCATTTTAAAAATTGGCATTCAAAATTTTACTCTTTTTTACTGCTAACAAAATTCCGTGTAAAACTGTATGCGAAAAAAAAACTTATTTATTTTTTAGTGTTACATTTGTTGCAGTCCTTAATTAGGACTGTCCTATGCATAATCCGTAAATTGAAGTCATATTTCCAGTTAGACTACGTTGGGATGGGCCAACCACCTCAACCAGGATTACAAAATTACCGTTGGCAAAATCTTCAACGAAAAATTTTAGATTTACCCAGCCTTGCCCTTATGTGAAAACTAATGCCCCCTCTCTCCGCCAATGCGGTTTTACCGTTTCGTTTTTGCAACCCTGACCTCAACTCCATAAACAATAATAGCAACAAACGGCAATTGCTAAGAAATAATTTTGATTTTTTTTGTATTTATTTTTTTTTTCGACTTTTGACCCCCTCGTCGAGCTAGTAAGGTTCCATGCGATTATTTTTGAGAAACAAGATATTAAAAAAGACAGGAAGTCTTACTGAAAAGTATACTGAAAAGTAATAATTATGAATATGCTTCTCAAACATGAAAAAATAAAAACAAAACGTACGTACCATAAAAATGCCCTGAATTACCCGAATAATACAAATGCCAGTTACGGATTGCATAAAGGCTTGGCCACAGCAAACAATAATCAAGCCAGTAGAGCCCATCGCTATTGCATTTTTGCGTCCAAACCGGTCATTTTAATGTTCCAATGCGAAAGATTAGAAACAAAATGATAATGGGATGATATTATTTAGTATGACTATGTAACGTTTTTCCTAGAAATGTCTTTAGAAACGTCCTCATTTAGTTATTTGAAAAACACGCACTTCATCTAAAGTATTCAAAGTCATATATAACATTATGATGTATGTCGTTTGATCTATTTCCCTATTACTACACGTTTAATCGTTTTTAAACAACACTAACGTACAACACTAACACGGTACAGAAACGTTGATGTGTGTACAAACGGAAAACCCGCCAGTGGTTATGTCCAAATAAGGGCTGATTATTCAAAACAGAATAAAGGCCGTTGCTTCTAGCCTTCTCCAGACTTAAAACATTTGAATTTAATAGTAGCAAACTAGAACACGGACCTACATAAGGGCCAGCAATAAACGATCCCAATAAGTCACCCAGGAACCCAGATGCAGTTCCAACGGCAATAAGCCAATCTTGATCACAAACAAGGTCAAATTGTGTCACTTTTGCTTGGTTCGAAGTGTAATTTAGTTCGACCATGACTACCGGGACTATCGGAGTCCAAATTATTTATGAGGGCGCGCATTGGTTAGACTTAATTTTCCAGACAAAATTATGACTCGATTTGGAACCATGTACTATTGTTTGCCAAGGGCTGCTTTTGTCTATAATGATATTTGTTTTTTGGTTTAATGACCTGTCGTATATGTAATTGTCACACGGAACCCACAGATATTGTTCTTGAACTTTTTGTTGTTCGAGACATTTAGATAGATCCTTGTATGTGCTTAGTATAAAGGTTTTGTACATGGTATAGGCTACCGTGTACACCAGGTGCGCCGTTATGTGTGCACCGTTATGTGTTTACAAAACCAAATAAAAAAAGTGTAACATAACGGAAAATTGTAATAAAACGGCGCAGTGCGTAAGCGATTTCGCTGGAAAACGCCAAAGAAATTATAAATTGTAACATAACGGATCTCACGGGTAAAATATTGCGCAATAGGTGTTTTTTACAAATTGTAACATAACGGAAAATAGTGATTACGTAACTCGAAAATATTGCGCAATACGTGTTTTTGTAAAAATTGTAACACAACGGAAAATGGTAACATAATGCGTAGTGCATGGGCAATAATACTGGAAATTGTTTGGCAAAAATTTTTAACATGACGGGACGAACGGGAAAATTGTAATATATTGGGTTGTAACATAACGGCGCACCAGGTGTACTGGAGGTTACTAAGTTTATAATACAAAACTTTTAAAAATTTCGTTATTTCATAATCATTGGCCACACATACGTCAAACCTTGCTCAAATTTTCGCAGTCGTCGAAAGCCTGGATAGAATAGTTACAATAGGAACATTCGATATCACCCGGTATATAATTTGTACAAAATGTGGTATTAGTAGATAAGTTTTGTATTTCCAACCATGATAGATAATCGAACGTGTTGGTTTCGTCAAAAATTGTATGACATCTAGTTGGTGGCTTTATTAAGATTATTATTTCGCTAAAAATTAATAACTTGGTGCACAAGATATTTGCAAAAGTTCTATAAAAAGTCCTTTCATTAGCAAAGATTATTAGCACTGGTAACTTCGGGAGAAATTGGAAAATCGAACATTTTCGAAAAATTAAACTACAGCCAAAATGTAGGGTTTGTCAAACATCGACACAATTATTGAAAAGTGGATTTGAACCACAAGAGCCCCTAAAGAGCTGCTTTAAATTTCTAACTTACGTGAAACGAGAGACCATAAATGTGTTCCGTGGATGTAAAACGGCAGTTATAGGCCCACAATTTCCTATTACATGTATATAATTTATATCATATAAACTAATCTGGTAAAAAGCAAACACCGGATATGCCACCATTATACCATTAATTATTGCGCCATAACCAGCAAAAATTGTAATGCGTAATTGATAGCTAGATATATGGGGTAATTTTGCCCATATTGCGTCGAAACCAGTAATTGAGTTCAAAACGGCTTCATCGTTGGTTTTCTCCATATTTTGGTCAATAATTTGATTATTTTTATTACAAAATATGGTTCATTACTAAGTATCCACTTCACTGATCAAATATTGATTTAAATAGTATATGGCATTTACACGACTTGCGCAGTTATCTTGCGCAATTTACCTCTGGTTAATTTCTATCATTAAAGGACCTGCGCTCACCGGAACTTCAAGTTGTAAGAATTTGTCATTTATTTTGTTTTTTACAGACTGAAGCATGGAAATAATAATTGATTTGCATCCGGTTTTCTTCTATTCAATTTTATCACAAAATCGTTTTTCCGGCTGGACATATTGGCAAAATTTCGACATAAGAAACGGCTCCCATCGCTCAATTCTTTTAACCTTAATTCAATTAGTTGCATAAAATTTTAACATAAAATTTCAACATATTAGTTTCGTCTAACGGTCTGCCACGCGAACGGAAAAATTTTGAACACCCGTATTATTTCAGTTACCCTAATTTATTGTCTCTGATAAACCAAAATAGATAAAAATTTAGGAGCAAAGACGAAAAATTGATAATTCGAGCTTTAGTATTACTAACTAGCTTAAAGCTGAGCTCACAATTCGTGAACCAAGCTTAAATTTTGTAAGCTAAGCTCACATTTTGTAAACTAAGCTCACATTTTGTGAACTAAGCTCATATTTTGTAAGTTTAGATCACAGTTCACAAAGTAGCTCACATTTTGTAAACTAAGCTCATATTTAGTAACTTAAGCTCACATTTTAAAGCTAAACTCACATTTTGTCAACGAAGCTCACATTTTGTAAGCTCAGCTCACAGTTCATGAGCTTAGCTCACATTTTGTAAACTAAACTCACATTTCTTAAACTGAGTTCACATTTTGTACACTAAGCTCATATTTAGTAAGATAAGCTCACATTTTTAAGCCAAACTCACATTTCGTGAACTAAGTTCACATTTTATAAACTTAGCTCACACTTCGTAAACTCAGCTCACATTTTGTTAACTAAGCTCACATTTTGTAAGCTCACCTCACATTTAGCAATCTTTCTCATATTCATAAGCTGAGCGCACATTTGTACTTACTAAATGGTTACGAAATAATTGTTTATTGTAGGGCGAACGGCATCCAGGTAAGTGAAGATTAACCCAACTGATATAAGCTTGTACTACTTGTCGTATCCTCATTTTTGGATTTTTCGCCAGCTTCATTTCCCCAAAGTTCGACATGAGTGATTCTTTGGCAATTCTTCGTTCAGAACAATACCAAAATCTCTTTTGTCGGGTTCCTAATTTGATTGTTGGAATTGGATAAAGGATTTTAGTTTATTTAACTTTCAAAATTGCGAATCGTACAAGTTTAACGTTTTTTTAATGTACTAGGAAAAATAGTGTAACATTTAATTTGTCGAAATTGCGTCATAACTTTAGGAACTAATTTTGCTGTTCATTTAGATTGGTAGCATATAAATTTAATAGTAACCTTAGTTTNCACACTATACATACGTTATATACAGCAAAAGTGTTACGATTAGAGTTAACCGTTCATATCCCAATTTGGGCCTAAAAACTGTTACGAATAGAATATTTTGTTACGAATAGAAGTGTTACGAATAGGCTTCCACAACTGTAACTCCTTCTCCACACAAAAATGATAAATATTTTGTATGGTTGAGACAGTCAAACTACCAGGTAGCACATCAACACTGTATGATAACCCAAAATAAACGAAAAAGTTCACCTTTGTTTGCATTCTGTAAACCCAATCGATTGAAAAACGACAAAAAATAATGTTTAATGGCTGCTCCACTGGTGAAAAACCAAGCCCAAATTTTCGAATTTTTGTTTCCGAATCGTTTGTACATTTTATATTATTTATAGCCTTTTATAACTTTTATAAAACGTACAAACAATGAGATACAAAATTTCGAAAATTTTCCCTAGAAATTATAGGCTTATCTTACAGGCTTATCGCAGTGATTTTCAAACGCGAAAAAAATAAATAATGTAACCACTTTTTGGTAACGTTGCTTGACAGCGCGTATGAGGCCTATGCGGCCTGTCATTGGTCTTTTTTGAGCGCGCTCGACCAATCACCGAAGGGCAAATCACCGTAAAGCTATTTCCTTAATATATTTTTGTATTACAGTCCTCCCCACTTAAGTGACGCACTTAAGGAGAAATATGCCTTTCCGCTAAAATTTTTTTCGCGTTTTTAAATCAAGACGATACAGTCCTACATTTTTATTGTCCCTTTCCTTTAGTCAGGCTATTAAATAGCTCTTGGCCTTTATGTTTGACAGCTCCATTTTAAGTTAATAGCTTAATTCTAATGAGTTGGCGAATACACTACCAAAATGCAAACCAAAAAATTAAGGAGGTTATGGTCAATTCACGATGACTGAACAAATCCATAAAAGTGAACGTCTTCGACGGCTTTTCCGGCGTTTCTAATTGACCTCGTTCATCATTCAACTGGTCTACCATTTAGTTATTATTAATAAGTAAACTGATGGTTGTGCTGAGCGTTCAACAAACACAATCTGTGCAATTAACTATACCGAGAATTTTGTCTGATAATAAGAAAAATTACGACAGTCCGATTAAGGACAAATAGTTTTTATGGCCAAAAGCCCAATTTAAATGAGAGTCCAAGATTTGGGAAAAAAATTCAAAAACTGTTAAAAGTTTGCAAGAATCATATTTATAATAACATCTCTTCGAATTCATCAAGAAACTGATCATCCAGGACAACACTTGTTTTTCTAGCAAACTTCGAAACCACTTTCCTAGCTTCAGTCGTTCTATTTCGTGCGTATAAATATCGAGGGGATTCTGGATAAAAGGGCAGCAGTAATAGCCCAAAAACGGCCAAAATAGAAATACTTATTGTATAGCCTCTCCAATCTGGGAAAATATATGCAACACCGGAACTCAGCATGTACCCAATTGACAAATAACTCTAGATCATTGCAAAGGACTAACAACATGTTTTGTACACGTTACCCATTTTTAAAAGAATCGAAAACATAAAATGTGTACTAATTTCTCAATATAAAGGAACCTTTATTTTTGATTAAGAAGTTTGTGAAGGAGGTTGGCAAGCTTGTGATGAAGGTGGGATATGATTAGTCGAATGAAAACGCGTAGGTTAGATTATGCATCATATTGAGTGTGTACTTCCTCCATTTCTCTTTTCATATTCTCGTTTTATTTGAGAAGTTAGTACATGTTTTATCCTTTGAGATCATTTTACACAATATGGGTGTCTTACAAACAGGTCACATTCAACACATAAAGTACTGTAACTTACAGTCTGTAAGTGAGTAATTACAAAAATGGGACATATCATATGTCACGTTTGTTACATACAGTATGTAGGTTACTTCTGATTACTAGCCGATAATTATTTCTATAAAACGTTCCGTTAAACAATGATGGATGTAATTAAACTTAAACATACCACATTTGATGTATTGACAAATTACTTTAATAACAAAGAATGTAGTCCAGTAATTGTTTTTATAGTAACCTAGTTTTGTTACCTAAATTACTGTATTGGCGCATGAAACTTATCGACTGAACAAATTGTCAAGTCACTGTGCAAGACTTGTATTACAAGTCACTATTATAGGTATAGACTATACCGTATAGTGCTATACCGTATAGTGCTAGATTAACATACTACATGTAGTTATTTACATTATCAAAAAATCTGAAAAATCCTAACAGATGTATTTGACATACAGTATGTCCAAATGGTGACAGACGGGCCATGGCTAGCCACAAATATCATGTTAAAAATTGGCATTCAAAGTTTTATTGTTTTACTACTAACAAAATTCCGTGTAAAACTGTATGCGAAAATAAAAAAAAATTGAAAAACTTATTTATTTTTTTTTGTGTTACATTTGTTGCAGTCCTAAATTAGGACTGTCCTATGCATAATCCGTAAATTGAAGTCATATTTCCAGTTAGACTACGTTGGGATGGGCCAACCACCTCAATCAGGGTTGTAAAATTACCGTTGGCAAAATCTTCAACGAAAAATTTTAGATTTGCCCAGCTTCACCCCTAAGATAAAAGCACTAAATGCCCCCTCTCTCCGCCAATGCGGTTTTACCGTTTCGTTTTTGCAACCCTGACCTCAACTCCATAAACAATAATAGCAACAAACGGCAATTGCTAAGAAATAAGAATTTTGATTTTTTTTTGTATTTTTTTTGTTGTATTTGTTTGTTTGACTTTTGACCCCCTCGACGAACTAGTATTACTTAAAGGTACCATGCGATTATTTTTGAGAAACAAGATATTAAAAAATACAGAAACTCTTATACAGTATAAGTTATACTGAAAAGTAATAATAATAAATATGCTTCTCAAACATGAAAAAATAAAACAAAACATACGTACCATAAAAATGCCCTGAATTACCCGAATAATACAAATGCCAGTTACGGATTGCATAAAGGCTTGGCCACCGCAAACAATAATCAAGCCAGTAGAGCCCATCGCTATTGCATTTTTGCGTCCAAACCGGTCATTTCAATGTTCCAATGCGAAAGATTACAAACAAAATGATAATGGGATGATATTATTTAGAAGAGGTCGACACTCGGGTTACCCGACTGGGGGAAACTCGGGTTTTACCCGTACCCGACTTGGGTAGAGCACGGGTTGAGTCATTCAAAACAGAATAATGGCCGTTGCTTTTAGCCTTCCCTGGACTTAAAAATTTTGAATTAGAATACATTGTAAATAGTAGCGACCTGGAACACGGACCTACATAAGGGCCAGCAATAAACGATCCCAATAAGTCACCCAGGAACCCGGATGCAGTTCCAACGGCAATTAGCCAATCTTGATCACAAACAAGGTCAAATTGTGTCACTTTTGCTTGGTTCGAAGTGTAATTTATTTCGACCATGACTACCGGGACTGTCGGAGTCCAGGTTATTTATGAGGGCGCGCATTGGTTAGACTTAATTTTCCAGACCAAATTATGACTCGATTTGGAACCATGTACTATTGTTTGCCAAGGGCTGCTTTTGTCAATAATGATATTTGTTTTTGGGTTTAATGACCTGTCGTATATATAATTGTCACACGGAACCCACAGATATTGTTCTTGAACTTTTTGTTGTTCGAGACATTTAGATAGATCCTCGTATGTGCTTAGTATGAAGGTTTTGTACATGATATAGGCTACCGTATACACCAGGTGCGCCGTTATGTGACAAAACCAACTAAAAAAAGTTTAACATAACGGAAAATTGTAATAAAACCAATAATGCGAAATACCTTTTGTTTTACAAATTGTAACATAATGAAAAATAATGATTACGTAACTCGAAAATATTGCACAATACGTGATTTTTTGTACAAATTTGTAACATAACGGAAAATAGTGATTACGTAACTCGAAAATATTGCGCAATACGTGTTTTTTGTAACACAACGAAAAATGGTAACATAACGGCGTAGTGCGTGGGCAATAATATTGGAAATTGTTTGGCAAAAATTTTTAACATGATGGGACGAACGGCAAAATTGTAAAATAATAGGTTGTAACATAACGGCGCACCAAAAATTTCGTTATTTCATAATAATTGGCCACATATACGTCAAACCTTGCTCAAATTTTCGCACTCGTCGAAAGCCTGGATAGAATAGTTACAATAGGAACATTCGATATCACCCGGTATATAATTCGTACAAAATGTGGTATTAGTGGTAGATATGGTAGAAGTGGGCAAATCGAAAATTTTTTGAAAAAAAACTGGTAAAGCCAAGTTGTAGAGCTCGTCAAACTACGTCGATCTGACAATTCAGAACGTGATTTGGACCACCGGGGCCCGATTTTCGATTTGCCCACTTCTACCATATCTACCAGTAGATAAGTTTTGTATTTCCAACCATGATAGATAATCGAACGTTTTGGTTTCATCAAAAATTGTATGACATCTGGTTGGTGGCTTTATTAAGATTATTATTTCGCTAAAAATTAATAACTAGGTGCACAAGATATTTGCAAGGAATTGTACGATTAATTAGACACTGAAACGAGATAAAATTCCAAAAAAAAAAAACTCAACCCTATTTTTTTATAAAAAAGTCATCTCATTAGGGACGCAATTAAAAAAGAGCAAAGGCTAGCACTAGTAACTTTGGGAGAAATAGGACAATGGAACATTTTCGAAAAATTAAACTGCAGCCAAAATTTAGGGTTCGTCAAACTACATCGATACAATTATTGAAAAATGGATTTCAATAACAAGGGCCTGTAGAGAGCTACTTAAAATTTCCAACTTACACGAAAACGATGATCCCATCAATGGCACAACGTGATCCCTAATTCGGGAACACAAAAATTATTGTGAGCGCGAGACCATCAATTTGTTCCTTGGATACAAAACGGCGCCCATAAATTATGGGCCATAAGTTATGGCCCATAACTTCCTTTTATATAATTTATATCATATAAACTAATCTGGTAAAATGCAAACACCGGATATGCTACCATTATACCATTAATTATTGCGCCATAACCAGCAAAAATTGTAATGCGTAATTGATAGCTAGATATATGTGGTAATTTGGCCCATATTGCGTCGAAACCAGTAATTGAGTTTAAAACGGCTTCATCGTTGGTTTTCTCCATATTTTGGTCAATTATTTGATTATTTTTATTACAAAATATGGTTCATTACTAAGTACCCACTTCACTGATCAAATATTGATTCAAATAGTATATGGCATTTACACGACTTGCGCAGTTATCTTGCGCAATTTACCTATGTTTCCATTTCTCTGGTTAATTTCTATCCTTTAAGGACCTGCGCTCACCGGAACTTCAAGTTGTAAGAATTTGTCATTTATTTTGTTTTTTTACAGACTGAAGCATGGAAATAATTGATTTGCATCCGGTTCTCTTTTATTCAACTTTATCACAAAATCGTTTTTCCGGCTGGACATATTGGCAAAATTTCGACATAAGAAACGGCTCCCATCGCTCAATTCTTTTAACCTTAATTCAATTAGTTGCATAAAATTTTAACATATTAGTTTCGACTAACGGTCTGCCACGCGAACGGAAAAGTTTTGAACACCCGTATTGTTTCAGTTACCCTAATTTATTGTCTCAGATGAACCAAAATAGATAAAACCATAATTTCAGCTTTATAAGATAGTATTTAGAAGCAAAGACGAAAAATTGATTACTCGAGCTTCAGGAAGCTAAGCTCACAATTCCTGAACTAAGCTCACATTTTGTAAACTAAGCACACATTTTGTGAACTTAGCTCAAATTTTGTAAGCTTAGCTAACATTTAGTAAGCTTATCTCCTATTTCGTAAACTAAGCTCACAATTCGTAAACTAAGCTCACATTTTGTGAACTAAGCTCATATTTTGTAAGGTTAGATCACAGTTCGTAACTTTAACTCACATTTCGTGAACTCAGCTCACATTTTGTAAACTAAGCTCATATTTAGTAACTTAACTCCCAAGGGTCACAGATGTTCTCATAACCCGTAGGGGTCACATGTGTGACGATCGTCACACAACCCCTTTGTGACTGTTTTAGAGTATAAAATTATTCGCAAATAGTGTTTTACGGGGTATTCAAACATGCTGAATCCAGCTAGACCAAAAAAAAATTTAGCCAGACGTCTCCAAAGTCCTCTCAGGAAGACTTTCAGCAAATCCTTGTGGCAAGAACAATTTTTCTAACTCGAATTTAGGGCTAAAAACCTGCGAATTTAGGAAAATCCTGAAACATGTGTCGACTAATTTCGCCTGAACTTGCTTTCAAAGGCTTTTATATCTTCCGGTCTCCAAAGACTATCGGAAGATTGCTGTGATAACCCTTAGAGCTTTGTATTTCAAAATTTTCAAATTCGTTAAAACTTACCGATATGCATTTATTTTTACTGCTGAGATTATTTATGATACCAAAAATAATCTTCGTGGTCTCCAAGAACTATAGGAAGACTCTCTGTGAAAAAAAAA
>SCLG01000098.1:39147-53985 GCA_004367875.1 Oikopleura albicans | reverse complement strand
AAAAAAGTAGCGCAAAAAGCCAAATAATCAGCGATAAATAACCATTTAATGCATTTTGTTGTGGTAGGTCTTCGGTGCAATGCGTGCATCCAACGCACGATGTAAACACACAGGATGTCTTTTTATTGACGGTGACGGCCTCCCAACCACATGGACACCGTTTTTGTGTGTTTCGTTTTGTGTCGAGCGATCGCGCCATAATCATCGGAAATGTGCCCCATTCGGGCTCAGGCGAAATGTTCACCTCAAAATCAAAGGGCTGATTACCGGCTGGATAATATCTTAAAAATAACCTGCATCAATTTTGGTTAGTGAAATGTGCAGGAAAACGAAAATTAAAATAAGTTTACTATGTTATTATTTAGTTATTATTAGCGTGTCCCACTCTTAATTATCCTAAATAGGACCTTAAAGCCAAGTCTGAAATGATTACTTTTTAATGAAAACCGGGGATTTTCTTATGTTTTCAAAAGCTTTGCAATGTTATGGCTGTTTTACTATTCTTAGAAATGACAAAATTTAACAAAAATGGACCAGTGAATAATTACATGAAAATTACTATATTTGAATGTTTACTTCCGCTGTATAACTAAAACTTATACAAAGTCATTTCGGGTCAATTAGTGAAATAATAAGTACAAACGGTACTAATAAAACATTGAATACTCAAAGGCTGTGGGTCACAGCTCAAAGTTAGAGGCTCTATAAATTATAGACATTCAGGCCTTTTTTTAACAGCCCACGATGCGCCCCCTACTTATAGAGTATAATAGAGCCTCTATTAGTGTCTAAAATTTCCCAAAAAATTACTGAATTTCTTAAAATTTACTGCCTCCGTTTTAAAAAGTTTGTAAACAATGCCTACGCTTCCCTCCTTAAAATAACTACAGTTATACCACATGGTATCGCAGTGATTTTGAAACGTGAAAAAAAGAAATAATGTTACCACTTTTTTGTAACGTTGCTTGACAGCGCGTTTGAGGCCTAAGTGGCCTGTCATTGGTCCTTTTAATAGCTCAATGAAGCTCAAAGAATGGAATGCTCTGAATTCTAAAGCTCAAAGAAGGAAATAGCTCTATAACGGACCAATGGCAGGGCACATAGGCGTCAGACGCGCTGTTAGGCAACGTAACCAACAACTGGTAACATTATTTATTTCTTTCGGGTTTGAAAATCTCTGCGATAGAAGAAGAAAGAAAACGATTAGAATTTTGAACACCAACCGAGTTTATAAATCAAAGACTGGATGACGGCTTAATATTATCTAGAAAAATAAGATTAAATTAATGCTGAATAAGATTAAAGATTAAAGATTAAGAGAAGTCGTTGTGTTCCGGCCATAAAATGTCAGGATTGGAACGAATCGTCCTCTGACGTAAAAAAAAGTTCAAGAAACAAGTTCAAAAAAACTATAGTTTGCATTTAATAGCAAAATCCCCCACTTCCGTTCACAGTGGTCCAAAATGACAGAAAAACTAATCTTATCCAATTTCCGACAAGTCATTGAGCTTTTGCCATTTATCCACTTGTTGTAAAACGGTTTACAGTTGTATAACTTGTTTAACACGCTCCTTATGCTCTATTATAAAGCCTATATGATATTTTAATTTGATTCAAAAGATGAGTGGAAAAATTAGGGCACACGGTGTCCGGCACACCGGGCTTTCCACGAAATTCTCTTTTGAGGACTAATTTTTTTGAGAAAACTTTTCAGAAAATATTTGCTCCAAAGGACCACTAGATTTAATTACACGTTACGTTTTGAGATTATAACGTGTTATATGTTCACTTTCGGGACTACCGGGCGGATGAGGAAGTTTCAAATAATTTCGATTAATTTATAAAATTCAAATTTTATAAATTACTTTTGGAGATGATGTAAGAACGTTCAAGAGTAGATTTAACCTACTCGTACCCGTTTTTCTCTGTAGCGTCAAAAAAAATTCGATCAAACAGGTACAACTTCGCCGGATGAGATTTTTTCAAGAAAACAAATCAGGCATAATTTATACCGCATAACTCAAATCTCAAAACGTCGATCTTCAAACTTGCCGTCAGCCTCTGACGTGTAAGTTTCCCGTTCGTTTTCCCAGATAAACTTGACCATTTTGATTGTTCCGTAAAAGCAAAAAAATATTCACCTAAACCGTCACAATATTTGCGGAACAAATTGGGACGACAACGCATGAAACAATATATTTCAGTACATTTTTTATTTCTTCTGCGTTGATCGAATCATTTTCCACTATTTTTCTTTCAAATCCACGACATTTTTTTTATGCAATAGCGACACAAATCGCATTTGTCCGTGAAATGAATAATTCTAATGTTGTCGCTACCGTACTTATTTCCAGATAAAATAAGGCTTACCTGGCGACTATGTAAACGGTTCTTCTATTCTTCGTATAAGCGTGAGCCATACATAAACGCTTCGATCCCTTCCAAATCACTTTAATACAAGTCTTCAGCGACGAATGATTTAACGAGTGTTTTGTGAGCGGGTTAAAACGTTTTTGGGGAAATATTATGATAAGATTTTTTTGCTTTCTTTTTCAGGAAACTCTCCAAACGGAAAATGTTCTGGAATAAAAATGCATTTAACGACATCGGTTAAAGTCAACCTCTTAAGAAAACAATTGATTCAGGAACTAATGAACTTTTTTTTTCCGATTTGAACTTTTTTCCATCAAATTGATTTAACTCGTATAACCCGCAAGGGACACTGTTTGATGATCATCAAACAAGACTATTATGGCCGTTTTTAAAGGATAAAATTATATGCAAATATTGTTGTACAGGGTACTCGAACATGTCAAATTCATCTAGACTAATTAAAATCATTATATTTCTCCAACTTCATCTAAGGAAGATTTTGAAAAATTTTCGAAAAAAGTCATGTTCCAAAATTTTCTCCAATAAATCAGGTTTGACCGGTTTATCACCGATTTTTGATTTGGAAACTTTTTGATGGGATATGAGGGCAAATAGACCATTGTGTGAGGATCGTTACACGGTGAGCCCTAAGAGTTAACATCTTATTTACCAAATAAAATTTTATAAACAAGACCTCAACACTGAACTCAACATTTTATGGAAGGTTTTCAAAAAAAAAACTTACAAAAAAATTTTACACGTTCCATTGAAACCTAATATTTAACACATTGAAATCCCCCGCTCAAGCGCTGAACTTGTATTTGAATAAAGTATTTGGAATTTTGTTTTTAGTTATAAAACACTTTAAAGACTTTTCTTGTGTAAAATGGCCAGTACCCGGATTCTCAAAGAACCCTTGGTTGCCATAATTATATCGCAAGTGTTCATCATACCAGCCTTGGATCGCTGCCGTGTAATTAGCGTCGGGCGGATTAGGGTAACCAAATGCCATAAATATGTTTTCGCCTTGGTTATTAACTGATAATTCGGTATGGTTGTGGTAAAGTGTACCACGTCGCGCCATTTCGTCTACATGTCGTTGAGCAAATGGACACAATGATTCGTCGAAAACTAACGCCGGCGTGCTGTGACGTTCTCTCAGGTAATTGTGATACGCTCAGTAGTCGGCTGAAAAATTTGGTAGCGTGGCAAGGCACCAGGGTCCTTTGTGGAAAAGGTTTTCTGACAGTTTTGCCAAAAAAGGTTTTCTTATATTTACTCCGAAAAACGTGTTCGCCAAAAAACATCTCCGAACGACCACAGTGCCGTTTTCGCATTTACAGTCCCTGATGCCTTGAGTGATGAAAAAATGACTTTTTTTTTGGAAAATCAAAAGCGGCACTCAAAGCATCAGGGACTGTAATTTATTTTATTTTTTATGTTATTCCCTGACCCTTCAACACATAAACCAGAATGAATTCCTGATGAGCACTCAACGGACAATTTTTTAATTTTTTATAAATTAAATTTTTTATAAATTTTAAATTATAATGAATTATAAAGACAATTAAAATGCACATAGAGTTATCCAATATGAAATGTAAACTATAAAAATATATTATTTTTGTAAAACAAAAATAACGAGAGAAGCCAAAATTAATGAATGGCCAAAGTCATCAAAAACATGTACTGTTTATCTTACGGGTCCGACCGCCACCTTTTTTCTGTCATGTTTTACCGTTAAACATAGACACCAAACTTTGACGACTAGAAAAAGCCCTGGCCCTCAACAATTAATTATTTGTAATGAGTTTCGAGAGGGAAAGATAGATAAATCTGACATGTTGGTCTATTTGGAACTTATTTAATTCCTCCTTAAGTTATCAACAAGTCCTTAAGTTATCGCCAATCCTAACGTTAAACATTTAACCGCATATGCGCAATACATAGTTTATAGAAAGATTCTTACCACGTTGTTGGCGGTGTAGGCTAGTTAATAGGTAATATTAGTAATTAACTAATACGGTATTTGGTGAGGGTTTTGCACATAGTTATGTGCCACAATTTGTGTCTACTTACATGTTAGTTAATTTTAATTTGTAAAAAAACTCTATTGACCCTTAATAAAAACGTTTCTATACACAACTTATTACGCATTAGCTCTTAATGAACTATAATGATGAAAATAGTTAACTGAAAAACTTACAAAGTTAGAACTCTTAGTAATTCTAATAAATTAACCACGATGTATTTTCGAAAGACTTCTAGTTTTTCTAAGACGCACATCCTTCAAGTTAAATATCAAACAAAAGTGTCATAAAATCTGACTCATAGTTAGGGGGCGCACCGTGAAAATTGTCGGAGAATTAACCTATCAGACTTTTTCTCCGAAATGGGTGCCTTCTAGGGTGAAAACATGTTCGACATCTTATGCGACTAGTTAAAAATTCATCGGAGACTCCATATTCCGGTAAATGCCGGAAATGCTTTTTACCGGTAATTTGCCTGTAATAATTGAGCACCACAAAGAACAACTGGGAAATTTTACACACACCAACTACGGACTACAAAAAATATACTGTCTATTTTTCCCCGATGCGCTCCTAAAAAATCACCGGTTTGATACTAAATTATCGGTTTCTCGACAGACAATTAATGTTTTAACCGAAAAATTGACACAGCAAATAACGGTCACTAATTTCACTTCTGGTGTCAGTTTTGTCATATGACCCTTCTAGGGTGTCAAATTAACTGTCGTGCGCCATATGGGCCAGATCTGGCCCATCGGTGCTTTTTATCAGTATTATTCGTTAACGGTTAACGTTAGAGTAAAACGGCCAACGGATTATGAATTAAGCACCGAATTCACTTTTTTTCAGTGAATAAAAAAATGTTCGGCATTAACCCGTCGGGCTCATACCGCCCCAAAAGTACCCAAACATATAGTNAAGTATAGCAAAAATTTTTGAAGCAAAAAAAAACTGCCGGTTAACTGAAAACTGCCGGTTAATTGGTAATCGTGTAGGCGTTTTCGCTGGAAAAGTTTTGCCAAAAAAACTGCCGGTTAACTGAAAATTGCCGGTTAACTGGGTGCCGGTTAACTGGGTACCCTGTGTAGTTTATATTAGTAATTAAAAAATACGGTATTTGGTGAGGGTTTTGCACATAGTTATTTGTCACAACTTGTGTCTACTTACCTGTTAGTTAATTTTAATTTGTAAAAAACGCTATTGACCCTTAATAAAAACGTTTCTATACACAACTTATTACGCATTAGCTCTTAATGAACTATAAATTATCATTATTAAAATTATTAAATTATCATTATGATAACAATAGTTAACTGAAAAACTTACAAAGTTAGAACTCTTAGTAATTCTAATAAATTAACCACGATGTATTTTCGAAAGACTTCTAGTTTTTTCTAAGACGCACATCCTTCAAGTTAAATATCAAACAAAAGTGTCAAAAAATATGACTCATAGTTAGGGGGCGCACCGTAAAAATTATTGGAGAATTAAGGTATCAGAGTTTTCTCCTAAATGGGTGCCTTCTAGGGCAAAAACATGTTCGACATCTTATACGACTAATTAAAAATTCATCGGAGACTCCATATTCCGGTAAATGCCGTAAATGCTTTTTCACCGGTAATTTGCCTGTAATAATTGAGCACCGCGAAGAACAGCTGGGAAATTTTGCAACGGACTACAAAAATATACTGTCCACTTTTACCCGATGCCCTCCAATGCGCTCGGGAAAAATCACCGGCTGGATACTAAATTATCGGTTTCTCGAGAGACAATTAATGTTTTAACCGAACCCACTGAGCAAATAACGGTCACTGATTTCACTCCTGGTGTCAGTTTTGTCATATGACTCTTCTAGGGTGTCAAATTAATACTTGCTTAGAATGGGCCGGAATTTTATGGAAGTTTTTGGCTCATAATAATTTAACTTCAGTTGCAGTGTTTTGAGCATAACAGCCTACACCCCCTGCGCTGTTATCTTGTCACCCGTTATCTTGCAGATTTTCCCGTTGGCTCCGTTATTTTGCAGATTTTTTTCCGCCAGTTTTCCTGGAATCCCGATCTTTATCTGTTAAGCCCTGCGCTGTTATCTTGCAGATGTCCCCGTTTGCTCCGTTATCTTGCGGATTTTTTTCATGCGATAGTTGCAAGATAACAGCGCAGGGGGTGTATTTCATGTATACTGTATATTATACATTGTATAAGCTATGAATCATAAGCATTATGAATCTCTCTAGTCTAAACCACAGTAATCAACTTACAGAAACGTAAGCGGAAATTACATAAACGAGATATTATACCGCAATTATACGGTTAACCATAAATTATGGGTTGTTTCTGAAATATGAATAAAAATAACTTTCGTGCGATTTGAGTACTTGACTAAGTCCGCGTTACTTTTTTCAACACGTGCCTTTAAAAAACAGACATTTTTGGTTAACTGTCGGTTTGTGGTTAACTATGGTATATTGATCAAATGGCAAGTTTTTTGATCAAATTTAACGGTCAAAGAAATGAGCGTGAAATTTGTGATGACGAAGGAGATTTATGTTGTAAAATTGAATTATTTCTAAGATTTAGAAGACTAAAAGGGACCCAAACCTCGAAACTTTAATCACCGAACGGAGCGTCAAAAAAACGTTAAGTTACAAAATATGAATAAAGATGAAGCTTATTGGGATAAATCGTTATTTTGTAACGAATGATGGATTTTAAAGTTAAAAACTTGTAAGGTCATGCTCAAATTCTTTAAAAATTTTCCAGTAATCTATCATAAAAATGGAACGGCTGAAATAATCAATTAACTTTTTTTGTATCGTAATATTTCAACTTTTGTGACTTATCAGAAAATATTGTAAACGCGACAATCAGTTGAATATTTGTCTTCCATGTCAGTCCAAAAATTTCTAAATCACGTACGATTGGTTCTCATAATGCTTAATTTAGCAACGCACATTATTGTTATAGAACATTTTTTATCAAAACTTTGTTAATTCTAACTCCCAGGGGGAAGTGCGTGTAAATAGACACGCAACTTGTTTTTTTCGTCGATTTAAGGCATATGGAGGCCCCGTAAAGCAAAACGGGTATTAGTGACCCACCTCAACTTTTCGAGAAAATTCGATTGATGGTGTTTTTTGCGTAGGTTGGAGATTTCAAACAGATTTCTAGGGGGCCATGGTGGCCCAAATCAATTTCTGAATAGTCAAATCGACGTAGTTTGACGAGCTCTACAACTTGGTTTCACCAGTTTTTTTGAATTATTACGAATTATTGTGAATTTTTGAAGTGCGTGTTTATTTACACACATTTCCCCCTATGGGTTCCCAAAAACTCCTTCCCCCTGAGAGCTAACTAAGAATTTCATCATGTTTCAAGCACTTCCTGCACTATACACGTACGAATTTAACCAGGATCATTTTAGTGTAATCCGACATTCAAAGATTTAAAACGTTCAAAGGTTAATTTCAGTGTAATCCAAGTGCTTTACGATGGTAGAGAAACTTTAAGTAGAAACTTAATAAGTAGACTTTTATGCGCCGGAGCGACGCGTCGCGAAAAAAAATTGACAAACAAAAAAATGTTTCCTTTTTTTCTGATCCCTGTTATTGTTAAACAATTTCTTGAGCGATTCTTGCGATTTTTTGTACAGCCAACTAATACAGTATTTCCTACTTTTCAAATTTAATTCTAACTTACACAACTTTCTAAAACTGTCTAAATTTATATTATACATTATATATAAGTTGATTAATTTGGCAGCGTGTCTCAATTTGTGTCAAGCTATGGGTCCGCTGCTGACGTTAACTTAGGTTTATTAATGAAACTGCATGTCAGGATCATGGTGGTCTTAATTCCGGTAGTAACTCTCGAGGGGAAGTATGTGCACACATGTCCTTTTTTATCAATATTAGAAAGGTCAGTCTCCGGACCAGAGGTCGACAAAAAACGCTATAAAAGTGGACCCAAACCACACCTAATGAACCCAAATTGGACACTACTTGACCCGGGAAAAAAGAAAGTAGACCCTACTCTAACAAATCCGTGTCCGATTGCGTCCAGTCGGGTCCAATCCGGTAGGGTAAAAAATGTCGACCTCTGCTCAGGACTCATAATTTTCAGTTGATGTCATATTTTTATTCTTACGGATCTGTGGTTTTTTTCATTTTTCTGTACAGAACTGACTACGTTTTATTTTTCTGGACTAGACTGAGTCTAGTAGACTCTGTCTAATTTTCTACGGTCAATCACTAGATATGCTGATAATATAATCTCGTTCATGTTCCAGCGAAAAAAAAACATTATCTCTATGTGTGTTGGAAATATTTATGCAGACACATATCGGCTTTCAATAGCCTAACAATTAAGTCGAGCCTCAAACTTTAGGAGGCAATGTACAAAAAACTTATTTGGTACTTATTATATTATGTGAATAAATATTCATGAAATAGAACTAAACGTAATTTTTTTCTATTTGGAACTTGTTGTTTTGTTTATTTACCGATAACCATCATGAAGAATATACAAAAACGCGTATGGAAATCTACTTTCACAAACTTATATGCCGTTACTTTTACTTTCAGAGCCCTCACCTTATGTAGCATTTTACAGAAACTTTTACCTGGATGTTTTTTTACATTCCAATATTAAATTGTATGCGTGCATACTTTACAATCCAGGTAAACCCAAAAATAAACCGAACGTCTTGTTAAATGCTTAGTAAAATATTTTTAAACATTGCGATCCGAAGGAAGGCGTAATATTTTTATGGAACATGCAAATGAGATTAAGAAGTTAAGCCCAATAAACCCAAATCATACTACTTGCTGTTATTCGGGAAATGAAAATTAGCAACTATAAACTCGGATAATCGAAAGAAGTTAACGTTCGAATGATAAAAATTTCACATTTTATGTGCACTACTTGCGCAGTTAAGTTGCATAACATTTTATGATGTTTTCGTAATGTTTCCTCATTTCACTGCAACACTTTATCATTATAATTTCTGTTTCGTCACCTACGTTAAGTTCTTGTTTTTAAAACCCTGCGCAGTAAAAAAGAAAAAAAAATAGGGGATGCCGACCTCAGAAAATCGAAAAAAAAACTGTTTTGGCCATTGTACTTAGAATCAAAAAGTAGATTTTAGAAAGCAAGGTCAGTTTTGCGCCAAGTTCAACGGGTCACCTGATAAATTAGTCGTAAAGCTTCGATATAGTGTCTCGATATAGTGCCTCGATATAGTGCTTCGATATAGTGCCTCGATATAGTGACTCGATATAGTGCCTCGATATAGTGCCTCGATATAGTGCCTCGATATAGTGCCTCGATATAGTGCAAAACTTCGTAGGCACTTTTAGTGCCTTAATGATTTTTTTTTTAATTTTTAAGACTGACTTTGCTCCCTATAATCTGCTTTTTGATTCTAAGAACAATGGTCAAAAAAGTTTTTTCCGATTTTCTAGGTCGGCATCCCTTATTTCTTCTCTCTTACGTTGCAGTTTTTTCTTTCACCTTTTATGCCATTCGGTACATTTGTATTAACATTTTTCAGCCGGACCCTAGACCCTCTCTCTTGGACTCAATTCGGCATAAGAGTATTAATAAAAATTTCATTTCGAACTTTATACGTTTCTATATTAAGGTCGACTACTTTCGTTTCTCTGTTTCGCCTCTCTTAGCTCACTTTCTGTTTAAAACACTTTAAAACTTTGAAACTTCATTCAATGTGGTGGTTATATGATTTTGCTACGCTCCTCGCTCCACAATAAATTATCGGTTAAGCTTATTAGACGAAAATGAGATCAGTTTTAGACACGAAGATCATGGCGCTGATTGTTTAATTTCAATTAGTGTTAACCTAACGATTCTGTAAAATTTGTGGTAACCTATTTACCGCTTGAATATATAAAACACCACCAAAACACAAAAACATTTGGAGTTCAATAAATTGCTGGAGTTAACACTTACTTCTATTTTAGACGCTTTTAGTTTTCTAAGCCTATTTTTATAGATTACACACATGTACCGTGAAGGATCTCTTTGCGTCGGCTTTTTGCTGGCGCTGAGCTACATCAAACTAAACGTAGAGTTGCAAATACAATTGTAACTTAACTGTGCAATGCATAGGCGGCCAAGTAGAAATGTAAATGATGAAATTACGCAATAAAATGACGAAATTTTTCAAAAGTATGACTAAATATTACATTTCGGCAACTTAACAGTCATGCGCATATTGGGTAGCTAGCTACCCATTTTCATTTCATTTCCAAATAAAAAGAAAACGGCTTGTGATAATTAAAAACGGACAACGGATTTGAAATCAAAAAAAAATTTTACGTTTTTATATGGGAGAAAAATATTTTTTTTAGAAAATTGTTTTTACGTTTGGGTCGGTGGAGGACGGCGGTGAAGNTACGTGTTAACCTAACGATTCTGTAAAATTTGTGGTAACCTATTTACCGCTTGAATATATAAAACACCACCAAAATACAAAAACATTTGGAGTTCAATAAATTGCTGGAGTTAACACTTACTTCTATTTTAGACGCATTTTATTGCCTAAGCCTATTTTTATAAATTACACACATGTACAGTGAGGGATCTCTTTGCGTCGGCTTGTTGCTGGAGCTGACCTTCATGAAACTAAACGTAGAGTTGCATTTGAAAATACAACTGTAACTTAACTGTGCAATGCATAGGCGGCCAAGTAGAAATGTAAATGATGAAATTACGCAATAAAATGACGAAATATTTCAAAAGTATGACTAAATACACCACCTGCGCAGTTATTTTTCCGGCAGTTATCTTTCTGCTCAGCCCCGTCGGTGCAGTTATCTTTTCGCTTCTTGAAAAATTTGGTGGAAAGATAACTGCGCAGGTGGTGTATTACATTTCGGCAACTTAACTATGCAGGTACTTAAATAAACGTATTTCGTACTTTTGAACTCGGGTATAATACACAATTTGTGTAATATGTTTTTTTGAATTTCCACAAAAAAACTACACATAAACCATGAATTATTTACCCTGTTTTATGAAAATCCTTTGCCAGTAAGTATTTCCTGTAGCAACACGTATTTAAGAACCACATAGTACCACATAGGTAGTTATCTTTAATAAAACGTGAAAGACAAAATATACTTTTCTCGTGATATAATTTTCTGACATTTTTGACATTTTTGTATAGTAAAATCATTTCTAACGTCACTGATAACGGACAGTATCTTATTAAATCGGGTTTATTCGAGTTTTAGGTTAACTTGGGTGCACCCGGGTACAATTTGACAATTTCATAGGAAAACAGTTTCATATCAGTTTTTACACGTTCTTGACTTGGGTTATATCTGCCTAACTCTAACCCTAACGTTTTTAATAAACCTCAATTAAAATTTCAAAAATCCAAGTACACCCGAGTTGACCCTATCCCGGTTTCTAATTTATGTGGGTTTCTAACTTATGTCACATAACTTATGTCACATAACTTATGTCACATAACTTATGTCACATAAGTTTGTACATATCTATAATATCGATATCGAAGCGAAGCGCAATACTTCATTTAGTAAATTCACAAAAATAAATAGAATCGTTGATTTTTTAATTCGACCGTGACCGCTTAAAAGGTTCAACTCTAGATTGTTTTTAATTTTACATTATAGAGCGTTAGCCGAAAATATATTTCACCCCTAACCAAAAAAATCAAACAGTACCCCAACCAAAAAGTCAATTTGACCAAAAAACACAAGGGTTAACCGAGTTCGCAAACTGTTCACCGAGTGACGTACGGGGTTATTATTTTTTTTTCTTTTTGTCAGAATTTTCCTATTGAACACATGTTAGAAAAATATGTGTTTTCGAAGCATTAATTTCAATTTAAATAAAAAAACGGTTAAATTTGGACTGGTGAGCTCGGATAAGTCAAAAAGACTTTGTCATGGTCTTCAAAAAAATTTCTGGAGCTAATTCCATATGACCTTATTTTAAAATATTTTTTTAACATATGGGCATGAAGGGCTTTTATGACGATCATCACACAATGTCCTCTGCGGCTTATACGGAGTCAAAATCCTTGGAGTTAAAGACTTTAACTTAAAGTTTATAAATATTCAAATGTCAATAATTTTTATTCATTTTATTCCAAAGAATCTTTGAACAGATTAAAAATATACAAAAGTGAAGGTATTACAGGAATCTGCATTTATACTACATGGAAACGTATAATACTATTGCGATGTTTTCTCTCATCACATACAAATTATTAAAAACGGATTATGTACAGCTGGGCGATTTACAAATTTTGTTTTCTTTTTCAAACGCAAAATTCTGGCTAAAAAATAATCGAAATTTTTTCATTTGACTGACGAAAAGTATTTATATTACTCAGTATTAATTATAATAACATTTATTTTACTCAGTATTTCTCAAAAATGTGATGAATTCGGACCAATCGAAAAACAAATTTCACATTTTCTAAAATTACAACCTATCGTTGAAATAATTTTTTGGATGTCAGAAAAAAACATTAAGATTTAGTTTTTGTGTGTTCCTAATCGGAATTAGCCAGGTAGTTTTGGGTAACTTAAGAAACTGGGATTTTAAAGGGTATCGTATTTGCCCTGTAACGACATATAAAACATTGTGAAGTTTTCTTCTTCACACTGTACTTCCACGGTTTCGGCCAGTTGGTGTGCTAGTTGCATCATGACGCCAATATCCTCAAAATCGCTATCGGACCTGAAAACGGCGTCGAATGTTTCGCAATCGAATTGAACCTCACACTCCTTGTTCTCATCCAGGATAAACTTTTAATACGGTGAATAATCTGTGTAATCCGGCACATAATTACTGCCGGATAAATATGAAATAAAAATTTCATAATGTACCGTTTTAACGCGTTGGTCCAACGACGGCATCAAAACTGGCGCATGAAGCTTTAAGCTTAATAAGGACCCATCCTTAATAAGGACGGTACGGTTCATTTGTTTACAAAAAGTCTAGATTTTTCTGACCGATTTTTCCAATGACATATTTTTTGCATTTTAATTTTTGAGCTCTAAGCTATTATTTTTGCTTTCAAATTTGACAATCAATTTAATCTATCAACAAGTATTTTTTGAAAACCAAAAACAAGATACAGTAAATTTTCGTAATATGCAATTCCATTTAATTAGATAAGGACAACTAGTTCTCGTGTTAATTTATGGTTGCACAATATGTATTCAAAGACATATTACACATTGATATTACACTGAGAGCGCCAAATAAAGGTAGGTTTCATATTTTCGAAACCTACCGTTACGTGGCGCCCAAACCCTTACTTGGCATTGTCACTCCTGACTATTTTTTTTTTAACTCAAGTAAACCTCATCATGTCAATTTAATCATTTGTTTTGATTATAAATTAACTTGAATTCCGTAAAAAATTAAATCGTACAAAAATAATTTTAATTTGTATGGCTAATTTTGCTTGCCTTAGCTTTATTTAGCACCGATTTTTCATTTTCAAAATTAAGCCTAACACTACTTTGAGTCTAGCTACTTTTACTTGTCGTGCCGTAATTTAGCGGTCCCCTGTAGACTCGTGCTGAGTGTTTAACGTAATCGATCGCCACGCTAACAGATTCAAACACCATAGCTTTAGTACAAATGTGAAATGGCGCAATAGTAATTCGCGATCCTCTCCAATTTCCATCGTGTCCAGTGCGTCACTATACTTACTTGCGGCATTTTCATACATACTTTCAGCTTGCTCATGATTAATCATGCATCCTTCCTCAATCTCTTCCACTTCTTCTTCGTACACCTGAACAAAATCGTGCGCCATCATGCCCTGTCGCCGGCGCGCCATAACTTCGGCGAGTTTTTTCTGCTGCGCTTCAAACATCAATTTGGCTTTTTTGTAAGCTTGCTCACGTTTTTCGTTCTTTTGCTGCGCAATTTTTCGGTGTCGTAGTTTTTTGCGCTCATTATAGAGTTTACGGCTGTTGGCTATTTCATTGCGTACGGCGACCTTATAGCTCTCGCCAAATTCTTCTTTGAAAAGATCGGACATTTTTTGGCCAGCTTTTTTCGGCATCGGCTCATTAGGGGGCAGGCAGTCGTTTACAACAGGGCGCGAGTTGAAAATGAGTGATTCTAGCAGTTCGTCATACTTTTCGGCGAATTCGGGCTCGCATTGTGTTTTAACAAAACTATATAGGCGCTCGACGCGTTGCGTCAATTGACAACCTTCCTCATTGCGCGGCATTTGAAGAAGTACACACGGCATTTTTCCGCCGGGGATGCTGCACTTGAAGGTGCCAAGCGTCTCAATGGACTCCTTATCTAGTTTTGACAGGGCGTCGGTCAGGTCCTTAAAGTTTTCACGTGCGCCCGTCAAATTGATAACATTAAAAGAACGCGCGTTGAAGATGACGGATGCGCGAGCGCCGAAAGACCT
>SCLG01000098.1:19177-37413 GCA_004367875.1 Oikopleura albicans | reverse complement strand
GTGCCTTCGACGTCGTGATGGTGATCATCATCTTTGTGATCTACGTCTTCGTGATCTTCGCCATCGTGATCTTCGTCATCGTGATCTTCATCTTCGTAATCTTCGTCTTCGTGATCTTCGTCTTCGTGATCTTCGTCGTTATGATCATCATGCTCGTCTTCATCATCATGTTCGTCATGATCAGCATGCTCGTCAACCGCATTTGGCTCTGTGGTCATGGCGCCCGGGACCTCTGTCGTCACAGTGTTCATCGTCGACGTATTTTCACTTTCAGTTGTTGTTTCCGGTACGGTTGTGGTTTGTTCCATAGTTGTGGTTTGCTCTGTTGTCGCATGCATCGCTTCATGTTGCGCATCACTCAAACCAATTATCTGCTCGTGAAAGGAGCGTCGTGCTCGAATTGCTCGCTTTTTCCGCGTCACCGCTGGACAGTAGGGACCGTAGACCAAATCGCCCACGCGCAAATAAATATGATCATCGTCGAGGCAGTCACCGTCTGTGACGAATTCATGAAGCCGAATGCGAATTCGATCTCCAAATTCTTGATTTTCAATGTCTTTGCCATGGACTTTGTAAACGCACGTTCTCTCATCATTGAGTTCACTTAAATCATCTTCGACTGTGCCAAATGGTCCAATTTCTTCGCGGCATAATTTACTGTGCGCCAAAATCGCATCGACGTTTTCGTGGGCGTGTATCACAGATAAACATAGGAGTAGCACAACTAAAATAGTAGAGTTAGTTTGGGGTTTGAAACGCTTATTTATTTGTTTGATTAGAAAAAAAATTTGGGAGATCTTCGTTGACCGTGAAATATCTCGCTCAGAAATGTGTTAAAATAACCAGGTGCGCCATTATGTTTCACCCCGTTATGTTACAATTCTTCCCGTGCGTCCCATTATATTACAATTTTTTAGCAAAAAATTTTCTGGCGGTTTCTCCTACGCACTACGCCGTTATGCTTCAATTTGTACAAAAAACACGTATTTCGCAATACTTTTGAGTTACGTAATCAATATTTTCCGTTATGTTACGATTTCTACAAAAAAACACGTATTGAGCAATATTTTCCCCGTTCATCCCGTTATTTTACAATTTTTAGTTTGTTGGCGTTTTCCAGTGAAATGCGCCGTTATGTTACATTTTTTTTTTAAATTTGGTTTTGTAACATAACGGCGCACCCGGTGTAACAGCAAGCTGTTAAAATAAATGCTGCATATAAGTACTCGGCCATTCTCTAGATGGCGATATTCGAGTTTTTGACGTGCGGAAAAAACTCGAGTTTGGTTATCTAGAAAATACTAGAAGAAAAAAACGGCGGAAATTCTTGTCAAAAAATGAGTAGTTTGTTCGTCTTCGCGGAAAATTAAGTTTAAGTTACTTAAAAAACTGTTTTCGTGTTAAACGTGCCATATGAGTTCGATAAAAAAATTGATTTAGACGAATATTTCTGGTAAAAAACCGGTAAGCTAGAATTATAAGTTCGGACTAGGAGCGGAAATACAATAATCACCGCTCGGACCAAGACGAAAAGTGAAAAACATTGATTTGAGTCAAGGGGCGCTTAATTTGAACGAGAAGGCTTAACCTGGCCATGCACGACAAGTACTTTTTGATGTCGTGTCATTACGTCATGATAATATCGACGGATTATCCCTTTGCCATTTATTTCTATTTCTTATTTTGCAAAATTTTGGCTGGAAATTCAATTGATTATTAATCTAACTTGGTTTTCTATGGCATTTCAAGTGCATTTGAAGTGTATTTATGGATGGTTACGAAAAAATCGGACTAAAAATCGAGCTAAGAACGGCGATAATAAAGTGCATCGATTTTCAAGTACACGTTTTTTCGTGATCGGTATTAGAGTACTGAAAAAAGTGCTGAATTGGTAAAATAAAACAATGAAACTTAATTCCGTTAAAGAAAGTGCCAAGATGGAATATGTGATCATATTAATAAGTGGTGCAGGGGGCGCCAAATAAAGGCACCCCAAGTAAGGGTACGATAGGTAAGGGTTAGGATGCCAAGTACGGGTAGGTTAAAAAAGTAAAGAGGACAAGTTAACTTAGGAAAACTATCGAAATCAAAATTATTTACTACATTATTATTTTCTATAAACTAAATATAATTGTGATTAAATAATAAAATTAAAAATTAAGCATCGTGAAGGTAGGTTAGGAGTCAGGAGTGAAGGTAGGTTTGGAAAAATACAAAAAATAGCCTCAATTGGCGCTTCCTGTAGTTTACTATTCAATAATTTTACCCTATTTTTATTGCACATTCCAAGTTGAACGTGTAATTCGATTTACTCCAAATTACAGAAGAAAAGAAAAATTCCCGAAAAAGTGCATCAAATCCAGTGAGCGGAAGACAGTTGAAAATTCAACGTCTTAGAATTTATCAAATTGATCGAACGTTTCATCTTGAACAGTCGATTACATATTCAAATGTACATCTACATGATTAATTACATACCATTTTACTATGTTTTTTATCGGTAACGGAAAATATACTTTAAGTAAGGTCTTTAAAAATCGCAAAATTTGCCTTGACAGGTTGAGACGTACATAAAAATGATTTTTGGGTTTTGTTTTGAACCGAACCGGATTTATCTCGAAACTTTCAACCTAGAAGCGGAAACTTTCATCGTGTGGTTGACGTTTTAATTATATAGAAAACTGTTTCACAAATACGGAATAGAATTTGAAACTACCGCGTTTTTTGAGGTTTTTGTATCCCTTATGTTTTCTTTTTCCCAATAATGACTTTTTTCGTGAATTTTTAACTGAATAATGGTCACAGGGAAAGTTGTATCCAATACGTTTGTTGTGGAATAATATTTTTTTAAGCAAACTCAACAGTTTAAAGGGCGAGTTCTAAATTATATGTCCCAGTTTGTCCATGGGAGTCAGGCGTTCAAATGAATCTTGAAATTCATGTCAACGCCTACATAACATCTCCTATGTTACATACATAGGCTATGTATAACAGCGTGGGATAAATAACATAGTTTTTTTCCGATTTTCGTGGTATTTTCTAGTCATTGACATAATAAGATTAAAGATAGTTTAATGGGATTAGTCTGGGATAAAAGGCTCATTTTGTAAAATATTTAGGGTTAGGGTTAGGTTTTTTTTCTGTTTTTTTTTTCGTTTGAACTTCCCCGAAAAAAACCCCCAAAACTTGAAATCGCCACGTTTTGACTGATAATCCCCCTTTTTTCTTTGCTTACGCGTTTAAAATGGAAACCCAAAATGTGGCGATTTCAAGAACTACCCTTAATTGGCCAAAAGGATAAATAAATAAGGTGCATTAGTCCATTAGCGTCATGTTGATTTATAAAACATAAATACGAATTGATATTGTCCTGATATCGTTGACCTGTGAGTACGACAATTTGTTTCGTTTTAATTAGGTTTAACTCGTTCGCTTTCAGCATGGACAAGCCTTATAATTACGTTTTATTCTGGACTACTCTTATAATGGACTGGAGAAAGTTATTCAATTTGAACATGGAAATTTCGAAGAAGTATCAATCACTGTTTGAAGCCAGCAATCAACTCTCACTTTTTAAAATTATGAATTTCAAAGTACGCCTTTTCGACATTCTAAACATGACTTAACCAGCAGAGGCTGGTTCACTTGAACACATAATTCATACGTTTTTTAACAAGTTCAAAAATGTAATGACCATTTTTTTTTGTACGCTTTCAAATCTGAAAGTCGATTTCCCAAAATTGCTACTCCGATTTGTGGCCACACATGTGGTTAGATTCTAGTGGCGAATTAAAATTAATGAATGTGTCATGATTTTGGATCAAAAACGTTTTTGGGAGAAAAAAAAATGAAAAACTTTTTTGCGAGGCCAGATTCATTTATATGAGTTTGCCACAATTAAGTCTCATTATTATTTTAACTTTCAGGCAAAAGTGTGAGCCCTATCTCAACCGACGCATTTTTTCACAAACTTTCATTGTGCAGTTTCCTGCTGGTAGTAAAATACATTTACCACATTAAAATTTGCCAAAATTTTATGGAGATTTCGAGATCTCCCGGTAGAAATCTTATTATTTCGCCGCCGACGCACTACGCTCAGTTTCAAATTTTCGCCTTTTACTTTATTATAACATTATTTGGATTTTTTCAAACATAAGAGCGTACCCAGTGTAATCTCATAACTCACAACTCCCGCTAAAAAATATTTCTACAAAAACAACTCTACTGACCCGCCCTTAAGAATGTTAG
Source organism: Oikopleura albicans (assembly GCA_004367875.1). Taxonomy (NCBI): domain Eukaryota; kingdom Metazoa; phylum Chordata; class Appendicularia; order Copelata; family Oikopleuridae; genus Oikopleura; species Oikopleura albicans. The sequence continues at coordinate 33,165 of SCLG01000098.1, read as the reverse complement.
AATCATAATGACTGACCCGTCCTTAACTAAGAATGTTAGAATCATAATGAAGAGATCCTGAACATTCTAATCATTATTTTACTCGTCCTCTTCTTCAAACTAATCACACATTTTTTTACAAGTTCAAAGATATAATGAACATTTTTTTTCGCTTTCAGTTCTAGAAGTTGAATTTCGTAAAATTAGGGCCGAATGTTGACCTTTAGGAAACGTTAATTAGAATAATCGTAATTTACGATTGTGCGATGGCATGAAAATGATCATTTTGACAATTTGGACGTGTTCATTTGGCGGGTCACTGATCACGTTAACCGGTATTGTGACGCGACTAATGAACTCTACTACGGTACTTTATCCCACATTTGATAATCTACAAATTTGATAATCTATAACGTAGTAAAAATAAACGTATTTCTATAGCTGGGTAGACTCAGTTTTTTTTTATTGTTTTGTCTAATTTTATTAACGGATTTTAAACGGCATTTTAGAGTTCTTTTCAAGCCAATTATCCTTTTTTATAATAATATGCATATTTGACGCTTGCTGAGCACACAATTATTGCAGTTATTTATCGTTCTTAATCAAAATTTGTTCTTAATCAAAATTTGTCAGAAAGTCTGTAAAAAATGTGCTACTCAACGTTTTATTTGAATTTTTGCCGCTCTCTTTGTTTCTTTCGTATTTTCTAGATAGCCACTCTTCCCCACGTCAAAAACTCGCATATCGCCATCTAGAAAATGCGGAGGAAAAGACGACGGAAATTCATGTAAAACGCCGAGTAGAATGTTATGCATTATATTAGGTCTAGAAGTTATTTTGGTAGAAAGTTTTTTAGTACAAACATCATTATTACGTTGTTTCAGGATTTGACATAGTACAACAAAATTTTAACCATCACGTCATATTTTGAAAACATTTTTTGTCTTGTTTTTTACCTTAATAAAAAATATTTTTAAAATAAAATGCCATGCTTTTCTATAAGCCTCATGCATGTAACATATGTAATATTGTAGTAATTTTAGTTAATAATTGACCCCTAAATGACGTTTAATAAACGTGTCTTAAGGTAAACAACATCATAAAACAAATTATTTTAAGAAATTGTATTCATCGATTGTTGGGGTAAACATTTTAAAAAATATTAGTGATTCGTAAAATCGCTATGTTTATAACATGTTACAACAATTGTTGTGTTTGAGAATAAAAAAAACTTAAAACACGTTCTTTAAACGTCATTTAGAGGTCAATTATTAACTACTACAATATTACAATAATTCAACAAGGGCCCAAAGTAAGGTAACCCAGTGTTGCAAAAATCCACTGACGTAAACTAAAATCATGAATTTCTCGACTTTTTTTAGGAAAACGGCAAATTGAAATTGCTCCTTTATGAAATGTCGGTTTAAAAAAGATGGATGAGGTACACCGTGTACGGTACACGGTGTACCGTACACGTAACAAAATAAGTATTCTTCATTTTTTAAGGTTATAAGTTGTCCCAAAAAATGTTTAAGAGAATTTTTGGAAAACGTTATTTTACTTAGATTTAAACCATATTAACGATTCAACGTGTTCTAGTCACCACGATAACAAGTAAAGTGGCGTCACTAATAAACTGTAGCCGATTCAATTTTTTTAAGTACGCATCAAAAAAGTGTAAGAAACCACCATTTTTCCGCTTTGTTCGTTTGATTAATGGTGGTTAAGCGCCCAAAGTAAATTATCTGGGTTGCCAATGGCCATCGCGCGTTTTTTTTTTGTGATTTTAACATTCCATAACCAACCAGAAAATCTCTGACTAAACAACTCAACGCACATAGTCAAGTGAAGACAATAATAAAACCACTAAAACGTGGGTCGAATTGAAACTGCGATTCAACACAAAAAAAAACTACGAGAAACAAAAATTAGAAAACTGATATTAATTTACTTTAATTACGCTCTATAATGGCGTGCGCTTACTTATTATCACGCCCTTATTTCATCTTTGACATAATTTTACACAATTACCGTCAAAGATTGCAAAATATTTTTCGACAAACAGTCTCGAAATATTTTTTTTTCTTCAATTACGTCGCCAGTGAAGTTATCGGTATCCGGTTATCTGGCTTTTCCCGCTCGTGCTACTGTGCACTCGGTGTACAAGACATGGGTCGGCATAAGTCAGAAAAAACTGAGCTGTGCTGTGCTGTCCTCTCGGGCTAAAAAAAAAATCAAAAAAATTAATGAGCTGCGCTCGGCTGCGCTCGGCTGCGCTGTCGAGGTTCAAAATTTTGATGAACTGTGCTCACCTCGGCTGCCCAGTTCACGAACTGCCCAGGGCAGTTCACTTGAACTGGGAAGGCCAGCTGGCTGTTGCCGACCCCTGGTACGAGATATATATTTTTTTTATTTCTAAAAAGGAACATTTGGTTTTGTCGGAAAAGGTTTGGTGAAACTTTTTTTTGTAAAATTTCAAAAATAAAACTTCAAAGACTCACGATGCGTGTGTATTCTTTAATTACTATTATAGAGTTCAAAATCGGAAGTATCGGTTTCATGATTGTTGTTTACCGTGTCTTCGAACGAAAGTAAATATAAAAACAAATTTTTAAGCAGCGTGTGTTTTTTCACAAAGATAATGGCGAGTTTGAAACTTTAAGTACCTAAAAATGTTAAGAAAAATATTTTTATATGAACCTTTAAGACAGGCGTTCCTATATTTTGTTCACCGTGCCCATTTTAATCTAATTTAAAAAATCAGCATCAGTTTTACTGTATTAATGATGTACAACTTATACAGTATCTTATAATTAAGTACAAGTCATCGTACAAGTCATCGCGTACTTGTAGCCCATAAGTTATGGCAGATTTTTTCGTTTTGGGCAAAAACGTGATGGCTAACTATTGCAGTACAAAATCCGGAGAAAATAGAACATATTGTTGAGTTAGAACTACAACTCGAAATACCTTTAGTCGGGTTTATTACGTGTTTCAAGTTAGAATTTAAAAAAATACCGAAACTGGAATTTGTCAACAATGTTACTGTTCTATTTTTCATTTACTGTACTCCTTCTAACCAATTCATTTTGATATCGATCATTAATGAGACAAAATAAAATTGGCATTTAAACTATGTGGTATATTACAAAATTATAGTTGTAACAAGCAATTCTATACGGCTCGTAAAAATTCTTGAAAATTTTTCTTATAACTTAATTATAAGTTAACAAATAGCGGTCTTCACAGAATTTTATTTTTGAATTTTCTCCGGAAGACGTTTTCTTCGAAAGACGTTTTACCCGAAAAATGATTTTTTTTTTGAAATTTCCCCAAAAATTTTCTTTTCGAAAGACCCCGCTTGAGGTAAATGAGCTGAGAAATATAAAAAATATCTAGAAATAAGCAAAAAAGTTGCGCGTTTTTATAAACTAAAATATCGTTTTTTTTTTCAAACATGTTAACATTAGTACATACTAACATTAACATGTCGAGTCTACATGTTTAATATCTACATGTACATGTGAACACCATTTTCCACACAAGTTAATTAAGATAAACCAAAATCCAGTTTTTACATTTTGTCTAACTTATCGTGAGCTCAATGTTTAGCGTTTTTCGGTCTTCTTCGTGATTTGAAGTTTGCAAATTTGACACACTTTATGTTAAAAAAAAACACGTACTTTATCGCATTAGGCCCCTAATTGGATTGTTTAAACAATTGTTTACGATTGCTTAAACAGTTGTTAAGGTTCACAGCGCGACCGGCTGTAAACAGATTATGTCATTTTTGCTGCTTTTCAAATAACCCGATAACATAATGCTCGCCTTCGTCACCGGAATATACATGCGTCAAGCGGGCTCATTTACGTTTCCCATTTTTAAAGGTCGTTGATTAAAATCAAGGCGTCGAACACCTTCTGTAAATTGATTATTTATAAGCATTTTCCCTGGTTCAAAACATAAGGGTTGCAAACTAAGGGAGCATTTAATACAGTTGGTACTCTCATTTGATTTTCAAATACACCGTTCGTATCTCAGTACATTGTTTTTAATGTCCACTTTTTATTTTGGTTAAAAACGTCCTTATTGGAAGGGAGCATGTTTATTGGAATATTTCAAATATCGGGGTATGTCAAAAATCATATTTGAGACTGCTGTGCGGGCCAGAAAATGTTTTCTGAAAACTATTGGACATACCATATTGGTAGTTTCGATATAATGGTAGTTTGGACATACCAATTTGGTAGTTTTTACTTTTTAGTCCAGGGCCGAAATAATGAAGAGACGGTACTTTCTTAAAAGGTACAACGAAGAAATGGGATAACGTGTAAAAGGTACCAAATTTTGATACCTTTTACACGTTATTCTTTTTCGCGCTTATGCCAATTATACTTTCACCCAAAAATACGTTATCATTACTGAACTTTATTCATTTTACACAGTATTGGAAATACTTCAACTCGTTTTTGTGCCAACTGGCACACCGTATAATCTCGTGGTTTTAACCAAAATTATGACAAGGGACCAAGGATTGTTAGAAAATTGGTCTATACTCCCGGAGAAAATAAGAACAGGGCGTATTTTAATCCGAGAACAATAACTTCGAAAATGAATAACGTTGAAAAGGTATCAAAATTTGGTACCTTTTACACGTTATCCCAAATTGTAAGTTATCCCAAATGCGTTTTAGACAAATTATACGTTATCCCATTTCAATGTTGTACCTTTTAAGAAAGTACCGAAGAGACTACCAGTTTTGGCGCTCGAGAGTATAAAAGTGCTAAAAGTGACAAAAAAAAATGAAGGGTCAAATATCTAGAATAAAAAGCACTTTTGTGCCAATCGGAACTGACCAAACTTTTAGTAGAATTTTGTCCCTGTACTGCGTTAGAAATGACTATAACTATTAACTCTTTTTGAGTTTTTTCAACTTATAGAAGTCTCAAATTTCCTATTGAAAGTAGGGACTGTAAGATTCGTTTCCGCAAATAATTATTAAATTCGTCATATAACGAACACCGAAGTAATGCTCGTGGTATTCATACATGTATAAGGATCGGTCCAAACTCGATCAAAATTGTATTAAGTAAAATTCCCACAAAACATCATTTAGCTACTATACACAATAGTTGACGCATAATACCTCTTTGTTTCAAGTTTCCCAAACACTCTAAATCATCCATGTGGTTTTTGTGGAACTTGAGTAGGGTACAAAGAGTTTTAATTGTATTTAAACCTATAATTATTCAATCAGCACTCTAGATAATGGAAGCTTTCAATTCGGGAACAATTTGTGGTTTTTGGGTTTCACTGACCTGAATTTTAGCGTTTTCAAAAACAAAGTGAGTTTTAGTCAATTACTTCTGTAATTGATATTTAGATAAGTTATAAATTTTTCAAAGTCAACTCAGTTTGGTTCGTAAACATAGCGCCTATTGAGACATTTAATAAATTAGACAATTAATAAATTATGTTTAAAGTGAGACATGTATGGGTTAATAATATTATTTGAGGAGTTACAATTCTAAGTAAAAACAAAGAAGAGTTTTTACGGCGAAAAAACAAAATGATAAAAAATCAATTTTCTTCGGTGACAACTGATTTCTAACACGTTTTTTCATTGTTCTTAAATGTTTCATTCAAACCCTATACTTATTTTGAACCTGTTGTTTTAAATCAATTCTATTTATGTATTTGTTCTTGGTCAATTTCATGCTTGTCGCATCTGGAATGAATTTTGCATTATTGTAACCTTTTTTAAATAACAACTTTTAAACTTGGAAATCCTAAAAAAATGGTTATGAAACGAGTGATGTTATAACAACAATATAATTACTTTACTTAAAAATGTCTCGGTGCATTCAGCGGTATAGCCTTGTTTGCAGAAACGAAATATTTTTCGGGTACCAAAGTTGCTTAAATGTTTTATGTTTACCAAAGAAGACGTTTTCGGAAAAAAAGCTTATTCGCTGGATGCTTTTGAAAAAACGCGGTTCTTATGTCACTACGTGGACAACACAAAAATCAAGACCAAATACTTTTGAACGCAAAAATCATTGAATTCTAAAACATTGATACTTGAAAATGACAGATTATCAGAACAAAATCATGACAACATAATCGTTTTGTTTTGTCACCTCTAATAATTTTTTAACGTGAATCGGGTCGTATCTAATGTATAAAGCACTGTATATTGTTTATTGAGAGCTTGAAGGTGCCAAATGAGGAATCAAAATTCCAGATTAAACGCGTGTCAAATACGCACGGGACGACTTGAAAGCGTTAAGTTGAGAAATCGTTGACCTCAACGGCAAATTCACAATCACAACAGTGGTGAATCAATTGAACTGGAGACCGTTAAAAGAAAAACTCATTTTCAGGCGAAATTCGATAATTAAATCATGAACCAAAAACGGCCAAAATTGAAGAGTTACGATTTGATAAAGTGAATAAACACTTTTTTTCTCGTTTCGGTTTAGATACGATTTTGAAACGCTTGTGTCAACGATGTAATTAAATTTTCAAAAAAAAACTACGTTGAGAGAAACCTTTTGTGAAAACATAACAGTGTCAGAAAGATAAAAAGTAACTACACCCCCTGCGCTGTTATCTTGTCACCCGTTATCTTGCAAATTTTCCCGTTGGCTCGTTATCTTGCCGTTTTTTCGGCCAATTTTTCAGGAATCCATATCTTTATGTGTTAAGCCCTGCGCTGTTATCATCGCCGTTCGCTCCGTTATCTTGCAAATTTTTTTCATGCGATAGTTGTAAGATAACAGCGCAGGGGTGTTATTACAGTCCTCGTCCTTGGAATGGGAGTTTTTTTTTTGATTTATCCCAGAAACCGGATAAGTAAACGTCCATGATACATTTTTTAAGATGAGAAAAACAAAAAATATATGTGTCATCAGTTTACTTGGAAAACAAACTGGGGACGCGGACTGTACTTCAAGTGATATCTAAACCGATTTTAAACACTTGATTTAGTAAAATAAGTAGGTTTGTTAAAAATTATTTAACCCGTTTCGGGGATGAGGACTGTAGTCTAAATGATCTCAAAAAACGTAGATGAATTGCGTCTCTTTAAACATACATCAATTTCGTTCGTTCGACAAGGATTTAGATGCAATAAACTTTCCGTTACTATAAGTATCATACGCCAATTAAGGTACAAATTTTGGTGTAGAAGTTGTTTTAGACCAACTTTGATAAGTGAATGGTAGCTTTTGTAAAATGAAATTTAGGGTTTTCTTGTCAAAAATTTACATTAAATTTTGTCGGGCAATTACATCTTCTTGACATTAGACTCCTAAAATGCTACTACTTGTCATTTTTTTGTCAACTAAAAAAACGTTTTGTTGACGTAATTTCAGTTTGAGACTAAAAAACCCGAAACTAAAAAAGGACGTTGTAATGGTTTAACATGTCGCTCTATTATTATAGGAACACATTTTTCAAAGGTTAATCTGTCAGGACAAATAACGAAATTGAGGTTATTTATTCTTGATTTGAGGGTCACTTTGTTGACACAAGGGAAATCGCGTTAGAGCCCGAGCCACCTGTATTCCTACAATCGTTTTAGACGCGTCGCACCTCGATTATACCATTATTGTGGCATAAGTTCATTATTACGCTTCATAGCCTATGGTATACATGGAACATCAGTTACACCAGGTGCGCCGTTATGTTACAAAATCAAATCAAAAAAAAGTGTAACATAACGGAAACTTGTAACATAACAACGCAGTGCGTAGGCGATTTCGCTGGAAAACGCCAAAAAAATTAAAAATTGTAACATAACGGGACGAACGGGAAATATTGTAACATAACGGGGTAAAACATAATGGCGCACCTGGCGTATTTGTTGATTTCAAAACAACAAATTGTTCGTGTGCCCTGAATATCAACGGAATGGTTGAGAAAACTTGATTCCAACGAAAAAATAGTTCATCCGTTTGTTCGCTGGATTTACTTTTTTTTAATTTTACTGTTCATATTGATAATTTCCGAACTGTATTCAAAATAAGGATCAATAATATTAGTATTTTAGATGCCAAAAATTATGAACCTGAGCGGTTATTATAGGGAAATTATTATCCACTCCGTTATCAGACCGGACTTCCGTGACATGTTCAAAGTGGGCGACCAGTGGGCGCCATGTCATAACCACTTAATATTCATTCACCCTAAAAATGAGCAAAACCGCGATAAGTCCATCATGATGACTAAACTATTTATCCCTTTTGTAATCAGTGCCCAATTTTTACTTTTTTTTGCTCACGAAATTATTGTAGTCAATTTATCAAAACTTAACCTTAGGACTTCCGATCAATCAGAACTTGATTGAGATGGGTTTTCATTACGAAATATATTTTAGAGAGTTTTCACGTTGTATAATACTGTATACGTAAAGTCTGTCCCTAATGAATCTAAGGACCGATTGTAAGACTGTAATAATACATTTTATAATATTCAAAAATTGTTCCCGTAATATAATATTAATTTACAGTTGGTCCTTACTTCCATTGGGGATAGATTGGGACGTTTATACGCATCTGTAAAAATTAACTTCTGAAAAAATTCTAGATTTCTATTTTAGATGATAACTACAGTATATATCTTTATTAGACTACTGTAGATTACTACTGTAATTTATGAGATAACTAGTATTTTAACAAAAATATTTTTTTTTCATTTTAATAATTTTTATAATTTTTCATATAAATAATAATAGTAATTATAAACACTAAGTGGGTTGTTTGAATTCAGAGATGACTGCAGTTATCCAATAAAAACGGTCCTTAAACAAAGAATAAAAAACGGAACCCGTTGATTGGCTTGCTTCCTCTTCAACATGATTTGAAAGCAGTTTTATTGGCTGTGACTAATTGAACAAAAAAGCCGTTTTTGATGGGCAAAAATAGTGGATTTGTTTAGATAAATTGTCGTTTCTATTTCTTAATTTTGACTTTTATATGAATTTTGTTGACGTTTAACTGCACAGACTGTGTAGTTTTAGAGTTTTATTACGGTGCACCGCGGTGACTTTAGCTCGGATTTACGTACCTTTAGGACGTCGAAGTTAATAGCATAGTTGAAAATTATTTTACTAGTATTAGTAAAAATTGCTTTAAGCATTAATAATACTGCGGAAAAATAGTGTGTTCCTCCAAACATAAGTTCACACATTAATATATAAAAAAAAATATTTTGGGGTTAGCTTCATGAACTTGAGTCGCTCGAACCGATTCATAACGTGTTCTAATGAATTGAGCTGATGTCCATAAATAAGTTGACGGAATGTGTGTTTAGGGCCATACAATAATGTGTATCTATCCAACGGAAAAGTTTATATGTTTCGGAGCACTCTTATCTTCAAACCTAACCTCAACATCTGGATTTATGAAATTCCAACGTGTGTCTCGTTCCCAAATTTAACATATTACTGTAAAAAACGTTTGTCGCTATAAGCAGAATATATTGTACATATACTATGTAACATATTGATAAACAGGGTGCGCCGTTAACAGGCCTCCTTAAATTAAAAAAAAAAAAGTTGCCTTTTAACGACAAATATGCTTATTTATGGCGCATCCTGTGTATTGAATTTCAACATATTTAATAATGGGCACTAGATAAATTCATAAAAAGTCTCTCTGAACAAGAGTAGGTAGAATGCTCAGTCCAATCCCATTTTTGTGCAATTTTAGTGCTTCGGATAGTAAAGTCTTATGCACTCCGACCTTTATATTACATTCATGCGACTTTTGGGTAATTTTGGACTACCCCTTACAGCACGATCAAATTCATATATTTTTTTCAAATTTTCAAATACAGTCCCCCACCCCAATACGATACACCCCAATACGATACAAAATGACGTCATCACCCCAATACGATACACTTTATTTTTTCGAGTTCAGTTACCCGAATACGATACACTTTTTTCAAAACCTTTTTTTATGTATCTTTCTTCAAAATATAAATGACAATTTATTGAAATGGTTTTTCTCAACACATGATTTCTATAACTATCGTTTTTTGATTCACTTTGATGTGGAAACTCTCAAAATTTGCCCATTTTGTATCTAGAAATTAATCCGCATCGGGGAAGAATTTCATCGCTTTTCTTTTTCGGAATTATTTTTCCAAATAAGGGCCAACTAAGAGCAAATTAAGGGCCCCTAAACGCCATAAAATGGTCGGTTTTTCAGAACACGAATGCGACCCTTATTTGGGACACTTAATTGTTATCAGGCCCAAGAGTCTTTGGGCCAAGACCTGAATATCGATACCCGTTGACTAAAAGCCTAACAATTTGCACAAAATTGACCAAATGTTTTTTAAGATTCATCAAAGACTTTATAATCTATTTATATTCAGTAATATAAGGTTTTACATGACAAAAAAACACTAAAAACTAGTTTTTTAGGCCAAAAAATGCCAATAACCCCAATACGATACACTTACCCCAATACGATACACTTTTTTTTGAAGGAAAGTGTATCGTATTGGGGTGGGGGACTGTACTCCTAACAGACTGTTAGTAACAGTTTTTGGAATAAACTGCAGAACTTTGCTATCAATCAAGTCGGATCCGCCAAGCACGCCCATATTTACCTAAAATATATAGTTAGTTAACGAAAAGCATTGATTTTTAAATAAAAACGACTCTAAAAGATTAGACCAATTTATATAAAAATTCTTTAATGCGAGAAAATTTTAGTGTTTTAGTATTTAGTTTTATAAAAATTATATTGGATTATTATTCATGATAATAAGAAAATCAACTGTGTACTGTGTGGTCCAACAATGAGTCAGCCAGGACAAATTTCCGCACGCACTTTTATGTTTTTTTCAACATCAAAAGTGCGTGTACCAAGTTGCTCTGTCTGATCAATTCTCAGCAGCGTCTTATATAATGCAAAGAACAAACTGAATAATGTGTACGTAATATGATGAAATGAGTATTATTATGTCTGATTTCAAGCATGTTATGAATCATAACTTATGATTTGACCTTATTTTTCGTCTTTAAGTGACCAAAAAGTGATTGAATTTGAAGTTTTACAATTTTAAAATAGCATATTCGTGATCGCCATGAAAATCTGATAGAGTGGGTCCCCTCAGTTGCTACAGGAACTAAACATGTTTCTAATATTGCCCAATTTTTTTGGTTTGTGGCCACCTAGTTTGAACAATATGCCATGTTAGAAACACATATATAAGAATACCGAACGTGATCTAATCTTAGATTTTCGAGATAAGCTCCAACTGTACTTAGAGGCAATAGACAAGTTGTACTTTGAAATACTTTTCTATATTCGGAAGTAGGATGGAATTTTTAAAATGTGCAACTCGGTAATACTTCATCAGAAGTATTCACAAAAGGGATTAAAGAATGTTGCTTATGAATCCAATTAGATCACAGAATTAAATCAAATCTATCGAATGAAACTGGTGAGGAACCTTGACGCTAACTCACAAGATATTCATATACTGATGATGAACGAATAAAGTCCGAAAGATTTCAAGTTGTTAATGCTCAAAATTGAAATAATTACCGATATGACTCACAAAGTACAACTCAGCGTGTCACAGTAGTTTTACGCCGTATTCCTACTACACGCCGTATTCCTACTACATTCATACTACATTCTTACAGCCCTCATCCCCAGATCGACAAACCCCAAATCGGCAGGAATACCCCAAATTGGCAAGGATTTTATTTTCTTTTTGGTTGCTGATTTGGGGACGAGGACTGTACTTTAGTTTTTTTTAGGAATATCCACGCGGTGTCCCAATCTCGTAGCAAGATATTATATCTAATGTGCAGCTGTTCCTATCTTTTTACTGGATTGGGACACCTCGTGGATTTCGCTACAAAAAGACTAAATTCACAATATGGTAGAAAGCACATTCGGTTGGAAAAACAATAACCTCCTCACCTTGAAAATATGAAATAAAAAAGGTCAGGAATCATGTGAGACGTTTAGTACATTTTATTAGAACGTTGATTTTTAGGTGAACGATTATGGTCTTACTAATCGGTTTATGGCCCGTTTTCTAGAAAAAAAACAGAAGATATTTTAACCTTATTATTTTAACACTCGTGAATATATACCGAACTATAGAAAATACTTCAAAGTTGCTAGAATATTATTATAATTCGACTTTGCCCCGGATCGAGACCATATCGCGACAATTAATTTCCATAAAGACTTTTTCTGGTTACTTGGCATTGATTTTCGCAATTGATTGGAGTTACTATTTCGGCACTTCTATAAAAACGATTTAATGGCCACTTTTTAATTTCAAACAAAAAAGGAAACTTGAAGAGAACAAGTGGGCGACGGCGGTGAGCATTAGCCACACCACTTTCACTTTTACTTGGTTTTACAAGCATTGGCAGGCCACAGGCGTTTGATCACTTTTCGAATAAGAACGCGCGAGTATCCGTCTAAATTATCGTCTTATATAATATATTAATTGGTTACGAAAATTTAAACTCCAGCCGCATTTCAGTGTCTACTAACAACGCAAATCTAAGAATTGTAACACTATGGAAAATTACCATCGTAGTGTCAATTTTTAGAGATCTTTTTAAACGATTAATCCTGAATTAATGGCTTGAATTCACGGATTTGAGTTAAAATTTTCGGCAAAAAAATTTGCCAAAAATTTTTAACTCAAATCCGTGATTGAGACATTTCAGACTTTTCTGGACGGAAAAAATAGAATTGTCTTAAACTGACATATATAATGCAGTTTGATGCGTAGATTACGTTGGTGAAATAAAAATTTTTAAAGAGGAGACACGTTTGGGCACTAGAGAGCATTTTCGAGGCCAAAAGTACACTTCACTGTGAACCACTCATTCCTATTTGTATCAGCTAATAAGTTTGTGCTATTCTATGGAATGGTCAAGGTTTAGATTGAAACTTCTCATATTTGGCATACCGAGGAATAAAAAGATACAACTTTCCAGTAATTCATCAAAAGATAATAAAAAATCCGACTTAGATTTTACTCAAGTTTAAATTTAACGAATCCTGTTTTAGATAGCGACGCTTTGGAGGGGTTAAATATGCTAAAGAAAGTAAATCGTCTATCTTTGAATGATAAAAAATAATCATAAATGTCATTAGAGTCACTTTACAAGAAAAATCATCAAACTCTTACACAGGGTGCGCTGTGAAGCGACCACCAAAGTGTCCAAAAAAATTAATTCTTAGCAGAAAATTGGCTGATTAATTGGTTAATGAGTAGGCGATTTGCCGGAAAAATCAAAAGTGGTTGGCGTTAACGGCAAATAGCAATTCTAGATTTTTAGCTACAAAAACTCCAATCAGATTTTAAAAGACCGGTCAGTACCGGTACAATCTTTTATGAACAAAATCAGGAAAAGACCAATTACTCTAAATTCAGAATGAGCTAAATTTTAACCTAACCTTAGGTGCGCCCTAAAATCCATCATTAGAGGATAAAAACTAATTATGGCTTTGATGAACGTCACTTAACTAGATAACATAAATCATAATACTGACGCAGTACGTATTCATGTAAATTTACATGGTTCAAAACGAAATGAAATATCAATCTACACATAATAATAAATCGTCATTTACATGATTTGGAGCGTCTTAGTGGGTTTAAATGACTAGCATGTGCAACTATCTAAAATATTTTTATTCAAAGAATTTGCGCAAACGGACATTTTTCGTCACTTAATAAAAAGGAATACGGACTCAAGAAACAAATTGTGTACTAAAAAGTGACATTTCACAAATAACGCAAATATTCGGTTTGTTGATTAGGTCCGAATTGCAAGTTAAAACTACATCATCTGGAAGGTTATCTCATAAAAGAAAATTTTAAAAGTAGAAGATAGCTGCGCATGGCGTTGGTTTTTTGGAAGATCGTTGCGGAACTCGTAGGTTTTTCAAAGATTAATGTGGACGTGACAGTGTGCAGCGCGCTTAGTTCAGAATAAACCAAATACACTG